>JACXGM010004483.1:0-26800 GCA_016801145.1 Umbra pygmaea | reverse complement strand
TATAGAGTCGGTACCTCTGAACATATTGTGGTGTCTAATGGGTAAAGCAATATTTTAGCAAAAAAAATTGTGTGTGTGTATGTGTGTGGGTGGCAGGGATAGGTAAATCAGACATCCAGTGTAACAGTCCATAGAGACTAGAGAAAGTCAAGTGGTTAGAGTTAGCATGGCAATTGTCTAATTGACCGTGAGAGTGAAATTGTCCATGATTTGTCCAGACAAATGTAATGACCATGATGGCTTGTAAAACCATGTTAGTAGTCTATGCCATTTAACAGCCTGATTGTCTGTGGGAAGAAGCTGGTACGCAGTCTGGTTGTTTTTGAAAGAATGCTTTGCAACTGATGGTGTCTGGTGGACCTGAGTGGCTGGAGCAGACCGTGGCTGGGCTGGCTAGCATCACTGATCTTCTTTGCTTTTCTGCGACACCTTGTGTCGTAGGTGATTTCCAGGAAGGGCAGAGTGGATCAATGTAGGTGATTTCTAGGAGGGGCAGAGGGGATCCAATGATACGTTCAGCTGAGCATCAGTCCCTCTGCAGAGCCATCCAGTCAGCCATCTTTGCGTTCCCAAACCAGGCTGTGATACATCCCATCAGCTCTCGATGGTGCCCCTGTAATAAAAGGTGAGAACTCTCTGGAACAGGTCAAATGTGGATCATCCTCCTTCTCTCAGGTGTTCATACATTAGTATTTCTTCCACTAAAGCTCCAGAAACTCCTGCCCCATCTGATTATCCGTACGTAATGGAAATGTAGCTGCATTACGTAGAGAGACTCATGATATGGCTATTCAAGTGTGAAATTTACAGAGAAGGAACAGAAGTTACTCTTTGCAGAATAGTAGCACTTTACAAAAAAAGTGTTTGGCAGTAGCCACAATTGGCAACTAAGTTATTGTGTTTAGTGGTTTTTGTGCTTGTTGTGAATTAGTAGTTGTGCTAAGTGTGAGAGCTTTGTTCGTTTGAGTGTTTAGGCCTAATAGTGTTTTAATGTATAGTAGTGTTTATTGTCCATTGTCTAATAGGTGTATTTCTGTTCTTTAATCATTTACTCTTTTGTTCACAGGGAGTGAGGCATATTTCAGAGCTGCTCCAGAGTTTACACCACCTGTAGGGTTACTCCCTTGTTTAAACACACTAGCCAGGTCTGGGCAGACCACCTAATGTAAGTTTGGTTAGGGCACCTTCACCATGTGCCAGTTTAGTTTATTGTTTTGTGTTTGGGAGATAGGACAGGTTAGGGGGTGGGGGAACTTTGTTTACTTTCTTTGATTTGGTATCGTCCAGCTCTCCTCATCTCCCAACATTTTTACCCTGGCAAATAAAAAGCCTTTGCACCCATGAACCCATACCTCTTTCGCTGACCGCAGGCTGTCCTTGGGCAGTGGGTGTGACATCCCCTCCCCTCACAGGGAGCAGAACTTAACAATAGAGAATGAGCAGAATTTACTCTCTACTGAGTAGTAACACTTTACATAGAAGGAACCAAAGTTACTTTTTACAGAGTATTAACACTTTACAGAGAAGGAACAGACGTTACTCATTACTGTGTAGTAACACTTTAAAAAGAAGAAACACAAGTTACTCTTTACTATTTACATATAAATTGTTATCATTTACGGCATATGTATTTACTTTTTACAGATTAGACTACTATTCTTTATAGATTAAAGTTAAGCTTAATACCTTATTTACACTTGACTGGGTAGATTAGTTGAACCTTGTCTCCCTTAACTCTTCTACTGTTTCTATTTCTTCTCCGCTTTATGTTTCCTACATGCTGCTTGGATGTGATCGATATAGCAAACATCTCTGATTCATATTTCTGATCGTCTGAGATATTTTGTGTAAAAAAACAACCTGAGGCCATTTGAATTATCATATCCAAACTGAAAATCGCCTAGGCCAGTGGTCCTCAAACCCTTCCATGGAGGGCCTAGCATACACTAAGAAGCCTGCATACACTAGGCCCTCCATGGAAGGGTTTGAGAACCACTGGCCTAGGTTCTAAGGGGACGGGCAGGTCTGCGGTTGTTTCTACATGTAATACATTTAATGGGGTGTAACAAACTGCACTGAACCATAAAACACATCAAATAAGGTTAAAACCAAACAGTGCATCAGGTGGGTCAAAATATTTGAATTGAACCAGACATGCAGAATGAACAAGCCTACTGTCAATTCTGATAACCGGCTGCACAGAGATTGAACTCTAGTGAATGCCAATTATTACTCTCAAATCGTGCCTACAGTACACCATAAATACATACACCTTAGGCTATATCATGTATACTTGGGAATATTTTTTTCAAAAAGAAGCAGTCTTTTTCTTTTCGGCAGGTATAGTAAATGTAAGAGCTTTTGTTGTTGTTGATCAAATCAGAGCAACATGCGAGAAATGCGAACAAAGGAAGAAAGTCTGCAGCAGATTTGTTAGTAAAGCTAATGATGACGAGCTTCTCTGTAAATTGAATTAATTATGGGCAGAGCGGGATGCGTGTTCCTGAGGGTCAACTAATTTGGGAAATGTCTGGATTTTCCCAACACAAATGAGAAGGTTAACCACGTTTAAAGGGACCACTTTAGATATACAGTATGAGGTTGCTTACATAAATTCAGTAAATGCAAACTTTATCATAGAGGAGTGTGTAGGACAGGGGGGTCAAACCGGTTCCACATAGGGCCTAGTGTCTGCAGGTTTTCAATCTGACTGATTGAATAGGTCACTAATTGGTTAGGATCTCCCCTCACCTGTCTAGGTCTTAATTGGGCTCTAATTGAAAGGAAAGACCAAAAACCAGCATACACTAGGCCCTCTGTGGAACCGATTTGACACCACTGGTGTACGACAAACATACATTTCCAAATTTCTTCAGAAAAAGGCGTCTGAATAAGGACCAGGCCTGATCTGCATGGCTGCACCACCAGCAATTATTTTAGTAGTAGGGAAGCTTCAGCTTATTGCCTCTGTCAGGTCTGCCTGGTTGGGCTCTGAAGCGTGAAAGATAGCAGGAGTAGCATTTGGCTATGTGTGAAATTTGAAAAAATGAAATACTAACCACCCCTCTGAGGCAAGGTCATGACAAGAAGCATGGTCTGTGGCACAAATTACAGCATTCTGTATGGACAGGTTAGCCTTTTAGAATGTGGACCTGATTCCACACTGCATTGCCTGGTGACCTGGCCAGATGTGGAACCAAGCCAGTGCAAGGGTAAATGCTCTACACAAACCTTGGCATTTCTGGGAGTATGGTGACTGGTGCCAAAAGTGGCCAGTGATTGATAATGTTCCTTATTGATTATGTCATTTTAATATGGTGGCGATCAGTTGAGAAGGGGCTTATGGTAAACACTAAGAGGGGAAGAAGGAACAGGACACTTCTGGAAAAGGAAGGAGAGAAATATGAAGTGTCAAGGCTTTCAGGGCAGGTCAGCACTAATAAGAATGGGGGGGTGATGACAGCTGGGTGGAGGTGACCAAAGGGAAATCACTGTCGCTGGATGTAAGTTATTACAAAGGTAATGAACATGGATTCCCCCCCCCCATGTAGGTCAATTGTATCAATTCACTTAATCTCTCTGTCAAACTACTTACAAATGAAATTCATTGTAATGTAGATCTGTCATGCAACAATCTAACAAATACAAATAAATGTCATTATAATGTAGATCTGCCTTGAATCAATTGTACTGCTGAGAAAGTGCGCTTCATTAGTTTTGGTGATTTAGACACTGATTTTGTTAGTATTGATATCTTAAAATTGATAAAGGTAATTTTAGAAAGCACAAATGAATGACAGGGTTCTTTAAAATCGTTGTTCGTTTTTCACTCGAAATGATATGTATGCTTATGAGTCACGTCGTAGCTGGTTAGCCTAAGGCATGGTCTAAAACTCTTCATATACAGATTTTTCCAGATGTCTATGGGAGAAATGAATGGGAAATGTACTTTCGGGAAGGGGGTGGGACTTTTGAGGTCTATACTTCCACGATTGAATTTACAAGTTCCCGTAATCTGCACACATGGAGTCGCTGGAGAGTGACGTAGCAAGGTAGATAATTCAACTTATCTTTCCCAAATCCTGTGCAGCGCTATGCCAATTTGCGCTGCCTCATGCTGGATGTCCAGGAAAAGTCATACAACCCTTAGTCAGGCTCAAAACACTGACTAATGTTGGCGATATTAAAAAGTTAAATCATATCCTGGCGTTATAATGTACAACACTCAAATGCTTTATTAATATATTTTTCATGCACAAAACTTAAAGGGAACAATGCCAAAATTCTATAATTTGTCTATGTTCCTAAGTAATTATGTGAATCTCAAGCTCATCAGGCAGCTCTCTCACTCAGGGTTGAGCTAGCGTGAGTGCTACGTGAATGAGTTATATGGCTTTGTGAAGATGAATGCGCTTGATACAACTTTGTAAAATAATTACTATTTGGCTTAAAAACGAATGTTATTTCACAAAGTGAACCATCTCCCCCGTGACGTCAGTAATACCCATAAACTCCCTAGCAGCACCCACCACAACATCAACCTAGCATTCCGTCCCTTAACCTGACTTAACCCTACCCACCACCAACGAATCCTTACCATCCACACACTCATGCTTACACGTCTCAGACAACACCACACTGAACACCCACACCGTCCTCCAACACCGGGCCCATAACCCGCTCCTTCTCCACCTGCACACCTACCCCTAGTCCCCCTACTCTCCGCACTGCTTCCGAATACGTGACCTTATCCACCACCTTTACCCGCTGTGCCTCCGCCGCCCTCTTCTGAACCACACACCCTCCAAACGCAGCACTGTGCTCCCCACCACAATTACAGCACCTCACCTTGTCCCCTACCCCACACTTACCATATTCATGCACACCCCCACACCTACCACACCTACCCTGCCCTCTACACAACGCCGCCACATGCCCCATACGCTGACACTTAAAACAACTCAGCGGCAGCGGCTCATATTCCCTCACAAAAAAACTAAGAAAACCTAAGTGCACCCTACTCGGCAACGGCCCTCCAAACTCCAACAACACCGTGGGACTCACCTTCTCTAACCCCAGTGCCCTACTGCCCATCCGTCTCGCGTCCAACACAACCCCTCCGACACCACTTCTTTTAGCTCCTCCATTGACAGATCCTCCGGAACACCCGTGATCCCCCTTCTCACCTTCACCGCACTCCCAGGCACCATACACCTCACCTTATCCCTATTCAACACCTCCAACTTCAGCAACTTATCCCTCAGAGCCACACTCAAACACCTAGCGTCCACCACCCTCCCAACCTGTTCCCTAATTTCCTTAGTGAGTGACACCGGGTGTAGCAGCTTACCCGTCGGGGCCAAAAACTCCACAATCACCTTATACCCCAGATCCCCACCACCAAGTGCCGGCCCTTCACCCTCTCCCCACTACTCTCACCGCCCTCTTTCTTCCGTGCCCGCTTCTTCTTCCTCTTAACATACCGTGCTTCCTCAAACCCTACCGCCACTCCAGCTACACCCACACTCCCATCCGAACCCCTTCCATGCCGACCTCACCCCCGTTACAGCTGTCGCGACCCGCCACCAGCATGGTAGTCCTCCTTGTCTCCCTTTCCAGTGCCAGTCTATCCAGCTCAAGTATCTCCACCAACTCCTGCTCCAACTCCGCCGCAGTGGAACCCCAGGAGGACGCCATCTGCCGATCAGTCCCGTCTGTCCAAAGCTGTTTTGCCTCTGCGCCATTGTAGCTCATGCGTTACTGTCATGTTTAGGAAGCCACCAAAAGTAGAGTTGGTGATTTAGCTCGCAGGTTTTCACTCCAACTGCACATAAGGTAGCCTCATTAAGCTTATCAATCAGCTAATTACTGGAATCAGGTGTGCTAGATTAGAGTTGGAGTGAAAACAATCAGGACAGACGCTCTCCAGGACCAGGGTTGGACATGTGGTATTCAATATCTGAATTGCTACATTTTTAAATCCCCCAAAACAGAAACATTTTTGGGTTGGCATGTAGAGAGTTACTACAGTTACTTTGGTGAGCAAAAATTTCAACTGAATAAAATACTCTTACGCATACAGAAATCCATATCACGTCCAAATATTTTTGTTAGCCTGATTGCTAAAATATTAACAAACATGACAATGAAACAGGATTAAGATTTGTTCCTCTAATATTAACAGCGGAGTGGTTGTAATTGAGCTTCATTTAGACACCCAACTACACACGTGTGCACGCACACACGCACGCACGCGCACGCACACGCACGCACGCAAACACACACACACACACACAGAGTGTGTGTTATCATTACTCCACAGGCATTGTTACATACTGTATTAAAATCTTACAAATATGCTCACCGCACCTTAGTATTCCATATTTTATTCAAAGCCATGGCTCTATATGTGTTCCTACCTTCTCTTGCTGTTCTCTATCTATTTCTCTCTCTCTGCTTGTGGCTAAATCAAATAATAGACTCATAAAATATGCTCATCAAAGCCTGGGCTTAAAGCAAGGCCCCTGCTTCTTCACTCCGCTTTGTTCTATAATGTTAACTACCAGATGAGAACAAATGGGCCCTGAATGTAGGGAGCTAAGCTAGAGATCAGTGTCTGTGTCCCAAATGAAACCCTCAGGGATTCATGTCCCTTACCCCACTCTCCAACAACCCTAAACTGGCCTGTATCAAATAGTCACACTCTGGATGATTTATTTGAGTAATTCAATCAGGTGTCCCAGGTTAGGTATAAAACCAAACCAAATTTACAAAAACCTGCCATACAAAGTGAATTCATTTAACATTTCCATGAGACATTCTGGTGTAGATGTACTGTATAATGTCAAATCCACTACAATCAACTGGATATGTAGGTCTGAAGTCTGACTGGGCATTCTGGTTAATTGAACACAGCCTCATTGGATCCTAATAAACAAAGTGTTCTGGCAATCTGTGAGGATGACCTAAGGACATACGGCAATGTTCCCATTAGACCCTTGAATAATGGCTTACTATCAGACGATGACACTGACATTACCGCTGGCCTATAAGAGGCTGTTCATTACTGGTCTCATTAGAGGCATCTTGACATTTCACATTATTTTTAATTTTCACTTTTTATGCATTTTCAAAGAGATTTGTTTTTCTAGTGGCATTAAAAGTGCCACGCGTGAATGTATTACCTTGAATACAAAGTGCCATTTCACTGCTATTTCTGCTTTCCATCAACACAACGAAGTTGCATTACATTTCTTAGCAATTTTATGACACTATTTAATATCTGTGAAGCAAATTACAGTGTATGTATAGAAATGATAAATAAAGCATTTTTTTGGGCAAATTTTTTAACAGAATTAAAATTGAGAGCATGTATCTGCTGAGCGTGTAGGTTCTAAGCACAGGTGAAATGAAGAGTATTAAGTAGACTGTATGGGGACAGAACATTGAAAAAGTTGGATCAGGTGAGATTGAACCCCTTGCTGAAACTGTCTACATGCTTGAGAGTAAGGAATGGCTAATGCTTTACATATTTGCTTCCTGTATAGTTTGTTTAATGGTGGTGCAACCAGGGACGTCCTAAAAACATTTAGGATACTGATTAAGTGTTTTTTGAGAACATTTTATTAAGAACTAAAAGAATGTCTAGGATACGCTTTGTATTTTTATCTATGTTTATTTAGGTATTTGGAGGTCCATTTGGTGATGTTCCAAAACAAATTGTATTTAGTTCTGTAAAAAAGGTTCTATTACGCTGTTTATTTATGGAAAACTGAAAGAATAAGAAGGGTAGAGCAGGGACCTACGTTGATCAAAATGTACCTAGACTCATCAAGACTCTGCTGTTATGGCCATATGTATCAAGATTGTTGGACAACACGGGTCCTGTCACTGTCGATGTCTTACAAAAGCCACACCTTAAATAGAGTTGTACCAATATAAATGGTCTAGTATGGTGGTGGTATACCAGAAGTTGTATCAGTATAGTGCAGGACTAATAATAATGAAAGACTAGAGTCCTTATAGTAGAGGACTAATAATAATGTGGGTTCAATCGCAGATGTATAGTCGGTGAATGTAATCATCCCGTGCATGATCCGAATAAAGACTTCCGTGTTGGATGGACAGTGCGTAAATAATCAGCGGCTCGGGTGACGTGGTTGGATGAACCATGGGCACGCCCCTCGCCATCCCACAGATTTTTCCAAGGAGTTGCGGAGCTGCTGAAAAGGCAGGATTAGAGGGAATTAAATTGGGAGGAAAATCTGGAAAAATCACCCAAAAAAAAAACATCAAACGGGTTTCCTGAGTAAAGAAAAAAAATAACAAAATATATACAGTACCAGTGAAACATTTGAATGTACTTACACATTCAAATCAATGGGTAAGTGTGTCCAAACATTTGACTGTTAAATTTTATATATACAATTATACTGTTATATATATATATATATATATTTAGCTCTGGAAAAAGTGAAGAGGCTGCTGCATACCAAAAATATTTACCTAAACCCCTTCTTATCAATAGTAAAACCAGAGACACTGGTGATTTTGCAGTGGTCTCTTTCACTTAATTATTTCCAGAGCTGTATACTGGAAAGATACATGATAGATCTCCATGCACATAATAATTTCATGCTTTTTTCCTGTTAGATCTGGCATCTGTGGTTGCATGACTTCCTATTCTTAGATTCTTCACCTGGACAGACTCCTTAACTCCTCTTATCCCCTGTTATCCTTTTCACATTCACCTAATTACCTCATTCACACCTACATAGCAGCGTCATTCACACTACCTTAACAAAATCGTCACACGGAAAGTCTACGGATTATGACGCACCTGACCTTACATATCACTCCTTATCTGTGCTTAGCATGAAGGAGCGTGTTCTGTAACTAAACAAGACAAGATGAAGGGCTCAAGTTATCGTTATCAGTAAATGTGCAGTATTATAGTACCCACTTTGTCAGCTTTCACCTCTCTCTATCTTTCTTTTAAATCTTTCTGTGGATCTTGACACAAGATGTTACCAAATATTGAAGAGGTTTTAAAAAAGAAGACACCTAATCAAAAATTAGCTTTTTTTAAACATAGGAAGGGGTGGGTTAATGTTTTATTCACAGAACAGCAGAAGGCAAAGGCTAGGGAGACAGGTTTGTGAGGGCGGGTCAGACACACACACACACACACGCACGCACGCACACACACACACACACACGCACGCGCACACGCGCGCACGCACGCACGCACGCACGCACGCACACACACACACACACACACACACACTATTGCCAATTCACAGTTTAAAATACTAAAATGCCCCTTACCATAAAGTTTTGTGGTTGTGTCACCTAGCTTTTCAAAAACGTATGTCCTTTAGGTAAGAATGATTCAAACATGAATTCAATATTGTTGTCATTGTTTCATTCAGTGTTGTAGTTTGATGGAAAAATGTCAGCGTTGACCATTGACTGAATGATTTGGTGCCTTTATGGCTAACCTATGAGCCATGTATTACAAGGGATTTGTGGGTCTAGAGGGTCTTTTGCCACCTAGATGTTTCTCAGACATCTGCAAAAACATCTGTATAAAACCCACACACTGTATGTAAACCACACAAGTAACTGGTTCTCCTCCCTACTAGCTGATGTCTACCCGAATCAGGGTAGGCCTGTAGACAGTAATGTCTATTTAGAAATGGCCCATAGGCCTGAATGATTTAGGTGCATGAATCAGCAACACACGCACAGAAATTAACAAGTACAATTCATAATCAACAATTCTTTTTCCCCAGGTTAAAACCAATCACAGACATTAGCCTGGCAAAACCGGGCCCTGGGCACACCCCAATGACATTGAATTACTTAATCTCCTCTGCAACCAATTGGATGTCAAATAAGATTATGGACCTCTGAAACCTGTTAGTCGATTGTTGTAATTAACGCTTAGGAGAACAGAGTCAAGTCCATGCCCATGGCACAAATTATACCATGGCCTAAGTGCCAACACTGCCCTAATTCCCGTCTGACACATAATCCTGTCAAAGGGCCAAGGATGGTATATAAGTCCCAGGGTAGTTAGGAAGCATGGATTGGACTTCAGCAGTCAACTTCCGAAACGCCTGTTAACCAGTCCAGGATGGCAGAGCCCGGAGTGTTTGCAGCCAGGCGGCACGATGAAGCAACCAGAGAATCACTCTTCGTCTACACCAACAGCAATCATACCATAGGTACAATAGAGTAACTATACTTTATACAATTTCATCAAAAATAGCCCAAGTCTGTATACTCCTCAACATGTTGTTGTTTTAGAAGGTTTAAAGAGTTAATAGAGAATGTTTGGCAGACTTTGATTTGTTTCCTTTTTGCTATAGCTGTGTGCCCATTGGCAAAACCAATACGTTTAACTTAAAATGTTATGTAATTTCATACAGACATTCTGTTCCAAATATTAGTTATAGATTAGATCAATTCCAGGAAATGATGTTATATTTTGATTAAAAGAAAATCATATTTCTACATTTACAGGTCCTTTTGAGGGCCCTAACACCCACATCGCTCCAAGATGGGTGTACAATATCGCAACACTTTGGATGTTTTTTGTGGTTGTCGCTTCAATCTTCACCAATGGCCTGGTACTGGTGGCCACGGCAAAATTCAAGAAGCTCCAGCACCCTCTGAACTGGATCTTGGTCAACCTTGCTCTTGCCGACATTTTGGAGACACTTTTGGCTAGCACCATCAGCGTTTGTAACCAGTTCTTTGGCTACTTCATTCTGGGACACCCAATGTGCGTATTTGAAGGATTTACAGTCGCCACCTGCGGTACGATGCCATCTAACTAGGAATACAATTGTATCTACAGCTCGTACTTGGTGCAGAGAACATGTAATAGTCATCTGCATAAACATCATGTAATCAGAATATTCGTTCTGTCTAATTTTGTGTAAATTTTATGCAGGTATAACTGGTCTCTGGTCTCTGGCTGTTATCTCCTGGGAGAGATGGATTGTGGTGTGCAAACCCTTCGGAAATGTCAAGTTTGATGCCAAATGGGCCATGGCAGGCATCATCTTCTCCTGGGTCTGGTCTGCTTTCTGGTGCGCTCCCCCCATCTTTGGCTGGAGCAGGTGGGATTTTCTCAGTTTTCCTATTTCATTGTAGGTAGAAAAACTCCATTGTTTGAAAGTTTGTTTTAACCCATCATCCTCTACCAGGTACTGGCCTCATGGCCTGAAGACGTCTTGTGGCCCGGATGTGTTTTCGGGCAATGAGGACCCAGGCGTGCAGTCGTACATGATCACTCTCATGATAACCTGCTGCTTTATTCCATTGGGCGTGATCATCTTCTGCTACATATTTGTGTGGCTGGCCATCCATGCTGTAAGTGAAATTTTTCAATACATAACTCGTCATGTGTATCTTCTGAGAGACAAATTAGAGAGTTACGTTTAATAATTTGATATTCCTTCTGAATAATCACAGGTTGCGGCGCAGCAGAAAGACTCAGAGTCCACACAAAAGGCTGAGAAGGAAGTTTCCAGGATGGTGGTTGTAATGATTTTCGCCTACTGTTTTTGCTGGGGACCTTACACATTCTTTGTCTGCTTTGGCGCGGCAAACCCGGGTTACGCTTTCCACCCTCTGGCTGCTGCGATGCCTGCCTACTTTGCCAAAAGCGCCACCATTTGGAATCCAGTCATCTATGTCTTCATGAACAAACAGGTAGGTGTTTTCTGGTGAACGCACGTTGTGGTTATTGAAGGACTCGTTGACGAAATGTAGACATTTTGATACTTCACTTCTAATGTTCCATTTTTTCTTCTCTCTTTAGTTCCGCACTTGTATCATGCAGCTCTTTGGTAAAGCAGAAGATGATGGGTCCGAAGTATCAGCATCGAAAACAGAGGTTTCCTCAGTGGCACCTGCATAAACCCCAGCCAACCTTCTACCTCCAGGAAATTAATCATGAACGATATGAGGAAATTTTCGAAATGGGACTTTTCAAATGTACAGGAAATCTTCTTGTGTTTCTGAACCAAAACACTCACCACAGATTTTCAGAAGATTATTAAGCTTTACCTTATACAGTTTCAGTGTGTAAACAAATACTAATGAAACCTAAATTACTACAGACTATCCCTGGGAGTTTAATAATGATTGTTCTGCTGAACAGTCAAAAATGTATGGCAATTGTTATGCATACAATAGCTATTGTGGCACATTGTGTGTATATACATATGGTAATATCAATGTCTATTCAACTGTTGAGAAAGAGTTGCCATCTTGGTTGGCATTCCCTTTAAAGTCTCTAAACTGCAGTTCCTCCCAGCTAAATAACACTGACTGAGTGCCGTTGATTCTCAAAATGATGGCAACATTGTATGGCTTCGAAGCCATTTACATATGAGGTAATTTATAAGGTAAACATTTTGTAGCCCTCTTGCAATTAAAAAAAATTTAAAAAAAATAATAATATGAAATACTATTGTGTATACAATGTATTTAACAATGTTTTTGTAGACATCTTGCAAAAAGAAAAAAAAAATAGATATTTGTCATTAAAATAAATGTCATGCATGCAGCGAAATTAAGTCTTGCTCTGATCTCAATTTTTTTGTTCATAATGCACCTTTCATTAAGGATTATTTACAAACCAAACTCACATAATACAAGCTCATAAGAACTGATGAAACAGAGTGAGTGAAAACAGTCCATAAAATACATTACAAACAGAGTTAACAAGTTAGCAGACTGCTCTGTCATTGTAAACTGGGACCATTCTCTCTTGAAAGACTAGGTCTTAAATAAACCACTTACAGTGTTTGACTAAGCCCTGATCCCACAAAACATTCAGGAGTGATGAAGAGATTTTTAACTTCACACATGTCAATACCAGTTAGACTTTCATAGAAACCTCTTGTACAAATAAGATGCATTAACATTGGTCATGTTACAAATTGCAGGTTAGATATTGTCTACAGGTGGCATTTTACATCCCTATATATTCAATAGTTCTTTATTTTCATTCTGTTACAACTAAAGTTTTTATTTAGTTCTTAAGTTGCCACCTGGATGTTTTTCTACATATATCTACTCATAGAAGTGTATCCTGCCATCATACAAATTCCCTATAGACCACATATCTTTGTAATGTCTAGCCTTTACCATTAAAACATTACATCTTTTATAGCAAACTGATATTTAAATTACATTTAACACTTTTAACCAATGTCCTCTCAAACAAGATTATCGGCCTCTCAATCCCCACTAATTACTCGTTTGTGGTAATTGACGATTAAGAAATTAGTCCAGTTCATGCAATGTCACAAATTATACTAGAGCCATAATCCCTACACTGCCCTAATTCCTCAGAGACTATAATCCTCCAGAAATTCCCAAATGATGGTATAAAAGCTATGGGTCAGTTGAGAAGTACCGATTGAACATCTGCAGTCCACTTCAGGATATTCTGTGAACCGGTCTAGGATGGCAGAACTAGGAGTATTTGCCGCCAGGCGGCACGAGTCATCAACGAGAGAATCGATGTTCACCTACACCAACAGCAATAACACCATAGGTAGGTCTTGCGGAGTGCATTGTCTGGGAGTGAAATTTTTTGGAACATTAGAGTGTAGTATTTAGATTTCACAAAACCCTTTAGTCACTGTATTTTTACAAAAGGTGATAGTGCTCATTTTGAACCGTATTCATTATGAGTTTCGTGTTGATGTGAGTTTTTTTCAGCACTAAATTTGAAACAAAAAATCCATACAACCTATATATATTTCTTTCAGGATGTTTTCAATTTATAGACTTTTTTGGACACATTCTTTTCTAATTATATTTGACTGTCATTGATGATTGATGTAGGACTACATCAATATCTCAAGAATATTAAAATGCAATTTGTGTCTTGTTTTTTGCAGGTCCTTTTGAGGGCCCTAACTACCACATCGCTCCAAGATGGGTGTACAATCTCGCAACGCTTTGGATGTTTTTTGTGGTTGTCGCTTCAATCTTCACCAATGGCCTGGTACTGGTGGCCACGGCAAAATTCAAGAAGCTCCAGCACCCTCTGAACTGGATCTTGGTCAACCTTGCTCTTGCCGACATTTTGGAGACAATTTTGGCTAGCACAATCAGTGTTTGCAACCAGTTCTTTGGCTACTTCATTCTAGGACACCCAATGTGCATATTTGAGGGATTTACTGTTGCCACCTGCGGTACGATGCGATCTAACTTGGAATACAATTGTATCTAAAGCTAGTACACGGTGCAGAGAACGTGTAATAGTCATCTCCATAAACATCATAGTAAACATAATCCGAATATTCCTTCTGTCTAATTTGTGTGTACATTTTATCCAGGTATTACTGGTCTCTGGTGTCTGGTAGTTATCTCCTGGGAGAGATGGATTGTGGTGTGCAAACCCTTCGGAAATGTCAAGTTTGATGCCAAATGGGCCATGGGTGGCATCATCTTCTCCTGGGTCTGGTCTGCTGGCTGGTGCGCCCCCCCCATCTTCGGCTGGAGCAGGTGGGAATTTAGCTTTTTTTTTCATGACACCGAGGTTTAAAAAAAGGAAAGGTTTTAAACCCGTTTGTATCTCTCCACAAGGTACTGGCCTCATGGCCTCAAGACGTCTTGTGGACCTGATGTGTTTGGGGGCAACGAGGACCCAGGCGTCCAGTCATTCATGATTTGGCTCATGATAACAAACTGCTTCATCCCCCTTGGCATTATCATCTTCTGCTACATATTTGTGTGGATGGCCATCCATGCTGTAAGTGATGTTTTATATATACCAGCAGCTGCACTTCAAAATAAAGTATTGGTAAACATACCTGTTGAATAGCCATGTTACAACATTTGATATTCTTTCTGAATGAACACAGGTGGCTCAGCAGCAGAAAGACTCAGAGTCCACACAAAAGGCTGAGAAGGAAGTTTCCAGGATGGTGGTTGTGATGATTTTCGCCTACTGTTTTTGCTGGGGACCTTACACTACTTTTGCCTGCTTTGGCGCGGCCAACCCGGGTTACGCTTTCCACCCTCTTGCTGCTGCGATGCCTGCCTACTTTGCCAAAAGCGCCACCATTTGGAATCCAGTCATCTATGTCTTCATGAACAAACAGGTAGGTGTAATTGTATTATATAAACGTAAAAATGTTGGGAGTATGGTGTAGCGGTGTGATCTCCTGACTCCGGACCACACATGCACGCTGGCTACAAGAGTTTGAGCCCTGGCTGGATAATGTCCGTGCAATTCATCAGTGTCTCCCTCTGCAAACCTGTCGCTTTTGTTTCCTATTGATCTAAAAATACCCCCCCACCAAAAAATAAGTAAATGAATACATGTAAAGGATTAATATCTGCATAAATGTAGATATATTTTGAAATTATTCTCCTGATGTTATTCTTCTTCTTTCTCTGCAGTTCCGTTCCTGCATCATGCAGCTCTTTGGTAAAGCAACAGATGATGGCTCCGAAGTGTCAGTATCGAAAACAGAGGTTTCCTCAGTGGCACCTGCATAAACTCCAGACAACTGTGTACTTCTTGGAAACGTATCATGAACACTCTGATGAAATATTCCATATAGGACTTTTCAAATGTACAGTACATACTCATGTGTAAAAACATGTCCAACAAACTTCCAGGAGTTTTAATGTTTACCTCATACGTTTGCCAATGTGTGTAAAACATTAGCCTATTTTCTTTTTCTGGACCACCCATAGGAGTTTTGTTTTTGTATATATCTATAGTCTAAGGGTGGCATACAGTATTGTATAGAGAGTTCTGAAACACATTTTTGGTAACATATGTGGTAAACATTTTGTAGCCTTCTTGCAATGACTAAAAGACAAAAATAAATAGATAATAAGGAATACAATGTATTATGTTGTGTTTTTTTAGCCTTCTTGCAAATAAAAAAATGCAAGATAATTAAAATAAATTTCATGCATGCAGCAATATTAACATACTCTCATGATCTCATGTATCTTCACTGATGTTATCAATCGGTTTTCTACTTTCAAAACTCAAATGACACACTCAATATTAACTGTCAACCAAAGCAGTTGGAACAGATTAGCTTCCTAGCGTTGCTAAACCAGAAGTTTTTCTAATATATTTTTTCAGTCCAGAAAGTCACCTTTAATCTACGACTACCTGTTTTATACCTCCTCATTACAGTACTTAGTTCTTATTACTTTCATATGAACAATCTGTTCAGTAAACCTCTTACTCTATTCATCATTTGCATTGGATTTTATATATCACATCTCCATTCCTGTGTTCTCTCTAAGATTGAAATCAGTAAACCGCAGACCAGTTCAGTTAGGGGAGAAGTCTCCCTGACATTAACGATTCTGAAACAACCGGATTACAAAAAATATCTGATTAAAAAATACTGTGCATTGTGGATGGGTAGTCATACTGTTAACAATTATATTAAAAAGTAACCTATGCAAGGCATAGGTTAAGTGGCTGCTTTGCAGAACAAGTAAGCATTAACACACTTCAGACTGTGCGTTGCCAGGGAATAACCGCACACCTCAGCATTGTGGAAAGGAAAGTGGCTTTCACTGCAGAGGTATGCAGTTATTCACTGGCAATGCACAGACTGGAGTGTGTTAATGCGCTTATAAAACGGTTGCCAACATTTTATTTGTGAAAATTAATGTTTATTAGCATATTCAGCTAACAAATTCATTTTCCATTCTGCTTTAATGATGAATTAGTTTATGCAATTCAAATGTTTAGTTGATACAGACTCCACTGTCAACATCAATCAGCCTACTAGCCGTACTGTACCGACAACGCTATAGTTAAGTGAAAGAATGGTAATATGGTTAACGCAGTCAAGCACACATCTGTGCAGTTTTGCATTGCAAGTGCCTTGCTTTAAATTGTTTTTCTGGAGACATTTATCTACATCCAGTAAAAGCCACAATGTGCAATTTTGTTTGGGAATGAAACGTTATGAATATGGGCAGACTTCCATGTATGCAGGTGTTGTCATAAACAGGCTCTAGCACCGGATGATTGTTCGTCAGCCCCCAGTAGGGGAGATGTGTTCATTAGGGAGATATGGGCGACGTGCTGCAAAATAGGAAAACAAGGGATTTTTTTTCTAACCAATTCTATCTCGGCAACAGTCGTTATCAGTGTTCTAATCTAGACGTTTGATCTGTCACTAAATGTCCAACCAGGTTAAAGTCGTGCTTTAAATGGTCCCTCCCCTTTTGTGGCGATTTCAGTCAGGTTGAAAATCGCCCCCTGAAGTCTCTCATAGACTCTTATGTAAAATATATTTTTTTCAAATATCAGAGCTTTCAATACATTTCTATGGGTTCCAGGACGGCTTACACGCTTTCGTCAAACAATTGATGCAATTGCAAAGCAGCTTCAATAAATTCACATACTATTTTCAAGATTGCTAGCATTCAGCGCAACTCGAATTGTCTCTTTGAAAGAAGTTCCTTTTAGTCGGCGAACAAATTACGATAAATTGGCAATGAAACAATCAAAGGCGTAGGAATGGGGAGACGAGGGGGACATGTCCCCCACCAATGTTACAGACAGGCAATGTGGTCCCCCACAATAATAAGAACAATTTCTGAAAAACATATGGTCTGTCCCCCCAATATCAAACTTGTTCCTACGCCCTTGGAAAAAATTAGGACCTCCCAAAAATTGGTACGAATTAAAAACCTGGCAACAAGGTAGCCAATGCAGTCTTCTGCTACCCCTGCCTACTCTTTCACGCTGAAGGCGGCACGGCAGACAGCACTGTTTGGACAGCGACTGGTGTAACAGACATGCACCATCTCTCAGAAAAGATAAAGAAACATTAGCTGACAAAGACCCACTTGGATAGCTGTTTGAGATTGTCTGCTTCGGGGAGAGTGAACATTGCCACTCAACTGGATTTTCACTTTTACAAATCTATACAATTGGCCAGAATAAGGTTGTTCATATATACAAATAGCTATGTTTGCCTTTCTAGAAATTATTTTCAAATGCTGCTTTCAGGCAAAATGTCTATCACTGTTCATGTTCATTTTCACAAATCTACTGTTTACAAGAGGGCAGAATATGGAAGTATTTACAAATTGCTTATTACCAATAACTTGCCTCAATGTTTTCAGTAGCCTTTATCAAAAGTTCCTGCTCGCTTGTTGTGAATTATGCTCAGGTGCACATATTTCCAATTCAACCATGAGGCCTTTTTTAAGTAATTTATGTGTATATCAGAATTATTTAGTTAAACTTAGCAGCACCTCATCATTCTGGTGTGGTCTTTAATGTGTAAAGCCATGATGCAGAGACCACACTAGGTCAAGCCTCACTTGTTCATTCACTTACTTGGGACAATGTTACTTTGCTTTTATTAAGTAGCACTTTGGTGATATCCTACATTCCAGAAAATGTAGTTCTAAAAATCCACTTCTCTCAACAATTTGTCTACTTGTTATTGCCATGCTGTTACTCTTTATTGTATAAAGTGTGCACTTCCCGTTACTCTGAAAAATTATTAGGCTGCACGTCCTTTCAAATGTTGTAAAGGTGGTAAAAGCTCTTGCTGATCCTGCAATCTGAACAAATACCAAGATGCTGTATTTTCAGCTGATTACATATTTCATTTGTTTATGCAAATGCAGATTGTTTATGCAGTGTTGAGGAATGTGAAATAACACCGTTGATTATTTGTATTTCTATATACCACTGTGATAATTTATTTTGCTTTTGTAAGCCAATACTTTTGAGATCAGTCAATAAATGCTTCTGGTATTGACTTATATACTGCCCCCATCTTTATGTTGTTGCTGGACATAGCTAAATAGGACACATTTAAAAAAAAGATAGTTTACATCACACAACAATGGATTAATGTAAGAAATTAATAAGTGGAATTATTCATTGTGGAGCCATGTCATTTTTACTTACGAAGGCTCCTGGATGCTAACATAGCTTTCCACCTGTAACTTATGTGCCTATAGGAGAAATCTTTCTGTTGTGTGTTGCTATCTAGTGGACACAAGGTATCACTGTATGAGTTAACCTTTGCCTAAAAAAACATACCCAAAGTTAACCTCTTGTTACACTGGACCTGAAGCAAGTACATACATATGGTTGATATTTCTTAAAAGGAAAGAATTAGAATTTTTTTTTAATGTTAAATTTTATTAGAATAAATGTACACAGTGAATATGGCACAAGATGAAATAAAGAAAATGCATAATTATTTTCTGTTTGAATTTTTCTACATCCTATTTGAAAGACTACAAAGCCATATATTGATATAGCGTCCTGGAAATACTTCTAATCATGTCCCCCACGGGATGACAATGTATGTCAAAGAATCTTGAATGATAGAGTGAACAGCCAATGAGCTATAGTGTTATTTGTAAAAGTATATTTTTACAAAAAACGCACCGTGATGACGTTTACATCCGGGTCGTGAGACAGAACAACAAATCTCTTTTGTAAAGTATCTCTGGCATACTTTGGTTAAAGTGGATGATCTTAAACATTTATAACATCTGTTTCATAAGGATGACGAATTTCATGTAATCGGAGCGGTGTATGACATGTTTGACTGCTTATTTGATTCAGAAGTGCGGACCCATGATGCATTCACAAAGGGCTTCGTTTTTTTCCGGATAGATCTGATAACGTTCAGGTTCTGAAATTGTCATTTTTTTATATAAAAAATTTGATTTTACCTGGGGACACTATGTCGTTAATGGGTGTTATAGAAAGCTTTTCAACTGAAAGTACAATTTTTTATTGTTTTCATGTGTTATTACCTCACTATTGCTAAGTAGCTGCAACCAACCTAATGGCTTTGTTTACTTGGCACGTACCTCACTTTATGACTCGCAATGTTTTCGTTGTCATAGCTATTGTAAAACGGAGACATTTGCTATATTCCTGAGTTTCTAAGCTTGTAAAGATATGAGACATGTATATATTACCTAAAAATTGCAGTTGTGAGAAGTGATTCTAGTCCACCTTTAGAACAGCTACACGCTAACAGGGTGCTAACCTCCCATTATGAAATATAATGTTTTCGAAATGAGACGTACACTCACCTAAAGGATTATTAGGAACATCCGTTCAATTTCTCCTTAATGCAATGATCTACTCAACCAATCACATGGCAGTTGCTTCAATGCATTTAGGGGTGTGGTCCTGGTCAAGACAATCTCCTGAAATCCAAACTGAACGTCATAATGGGAAAGAAAGGTGATTTAAGCAATTTTGAGCGTGGAATGGTTGTTGGCGCCAGACGGGCCAATCTGAGTATTTTACAATCTGCTCAGTTACTGAGATTTTCATGCACAACCATTTCTAGGGTTTACAAAGAATGGTGTGGAAAGGGAAAAACATCCAGTATGCGGCAGTCCTGTGGGCGAAAATGCCTTGTTGATGCTAGAGGTCAGAGGAGAATGGGTCGACTGCTTCAAGCTGATAGAAAGGCAACTTTGACTGAAATAACCACTCGTTACAACCGAGGTATGCAGCAAAGCATTTGTGAAGTCACAACCTTAAGGCGGATGGGCTACAATAGCAGAAGATCCCACCGGGTACCACTCATCTCCACTACAAATAGGAAAAATAGGCTACAATTTGCAAGAGCACACCAAAATTGGACAGTTGAAGACTGGAAAAATGTTGCCTGGTCTGATGAGTCTCGATTTCTGTTGAGACATTCCGATGGTAGAGTCAGAATTTGGCGTAAACAGAATGAGAACATGGATCCATCATGCCTTGTTACCACTGTGCAGGCTGGTGGTGTAATGGTTTGGGGGATGTTTTCTTGGCACACTTTAGGCCCCTTAGAGCCAATTGGGCATCGTTTAAATGCCACGGCCTACCTGAGCATTGTTTCTGACCATGTCCATCCCTTTATGGCCACCATGTACCTATCCTCTGACGGCTACTTCCAGCAGGATAATGCACCATGTCACAAAGCTTGAATCATTTCAAATTGGTTTCTTGAACATGACAATGAGTTCACTGTACTAAAATGGCCCCCACAGTCACCAGATCTCGACCCAATAGAGCATCTTTGGGATGTGGTGGAACGGGAGCTTCGTGCCCTTTATGTGCATCCCACAAATCTCCATCAACTGCAAGATGCTATCCTATCAATATGGGCCAACATTTCTAAAGAATGCTTTCAGCACCTTGTTGAATCAATGTCACATAGAATTAAGGCAGTTCTGAAGGCAAAAGGGAGTCAAACACAGTATTAGTATGGTGTTCCTAATAATCCTTTTGACTACAGGTGAGTGTACATGTAAATATAACCCAAAAATGGCAGTTGTGAAAAGTGATTCTAATCCACCTTCTATTTTTTTTGAAGCGCAATAATAAACAGCTGAATGTACAAGCCACATACCTCACATTATGACTTGAAATTTTATGGTCATTATAGCTATTGTAAAACAGAGACATTAGGTACATTTGTGAGATTCTAAGCTTTCTATACATATCAGACATGTATATATTAACAACAAACTGTAGTTGTGAGAAGTGATTCTAATCCACCTTCTATTTTATTTGAGGCGCATGTTTACAAGCCACGTACCTCACATTATTATTCGTAATGTTTTCGTTGTCAGAGCTATTGTAAAACAGAGACATTAGGTAAATTTGTGGGATTTTAAGCTTTCTATAAATATCAGACATTTATATATAAAAAGAAATTGGACCTGTGCACTGTGCTTCCAGTTTTTTGGGGGCAAAATTTCCTGCGGGCGGGACACTGATGCCTAAGAGGTTAATCATCTAGCAACAAATTAATATTTTCTTGCTTAATGTACCCACTAATCTGTCAACTTAATCATTATCAGAAAAATTGCCATGCCTGAGAATTTCTTTATGAGCCGCCACTGGCTCCCAGTGTTCTGCAAGCTGACAAAAACATAGCAATGGATTCAACATTTGCAAGATGAGCTGACAAGTGCTTTGTGAATGGATGTGCTGTGTTTCAATTAGGCAGGCTAGCAGGAACGATCATCCCCATCCGTCAATGCATCTCAACATGGTACTGCGTTGTTGAACTGGAAACTATAGGCACCAATGTCGAATTTGGTTTCTAAACATTTTTTGATTCATCCCAATAATAACAGCATGGGTGGGAGAATACCATGCTATAATTAATAAAACTATGAATTTTGTATTTGTTCCCGGTTATTTTCAGTATTACTGTCTGCGCATAAAAGTGTGTTATATTCTGCAGGTGGAGGTAGATTTTTAATTCGATTCTGAGGAGTTAAGAGAGAAACACTATGAGGGGAATATCTGTGCTATTCCAAAGAACGACATGACGGTGATATGAATTTTTCTTAAAACATCACAAATATAAATCTCTTCCCAGTGCCCCATGAATAGATTGGCATAGCTACGGGCAAAAGCAGCACTAATCGCCATAACCATGAAAATGCCTAAATGAATAAATTAAGCTTTTGAATATAAATGTAAACACTCATTTCTATTTGTACATAAAATATTTGCTTATGTTGTTGTTTGCATATGTGGTTTAAGCACCTTACACCTTTGTTCTGTACATTACCCTGAAAAAATGAACTCATTGCAACATCCATTAGCTATAAGGTTTGTACAGAACATCAGTGTTTATCCATAAATCTTTTATAAGCTGTTCATGTTTGACAACTGTGCATTGTCAAAGTGCGGGATTCATTTCAGTGAGATTGTGAGAAATGTGAGATTATTTTTGGAAACTCTTCCTGCCTGGCAGGCAGAGGGGCCTGGCTGGCTGGCAGAGGTGCATGGATGGCTGGGAGAGGGGCCTGGCTGGCTGGCAGAGGGGCCTGGCTGGCTGGCAGAGGGGCCTGGTTGGCTGGCAGAGGGGCCTGGCTGGCTGGCAGAGGGGCCTGGCTGGCTGGCAGAGGGGCCTGGCTGGCTGGCAGAGGGGCCTGGCTGGCTGGCAGAGGGGCCTAGCTGCCTCGTGTTTCACTGATCATCATTATCATCAACTGTTCCCTGTCATCAATTACTGTTTGTATATACAGTATGTTCCCCTCTGATCCCTGTTCTATGTGTGACATTGTTGGATGTTACCCTGTACGTGTGAGAAGAGGAGTAGGGTTTTGTATTTTGGTTTTTACTATCTGTGTCTGTACCACGATAATTGTACTAGTAAGTAATCTCTGGAGGAGTGTAACTCACATTCGTCTAGTAATTGCTAATCCGTGTCTATGCCACGATAATTGTACTGTGGGCAATTGCTCACGTGTGTTTTAAGGTTACTGCATACGTTATTCTGCTCTTCTGTGCTGCGCTCTACACTATGTACCATTGTTATAGCTGCTGGTGCAGAGTAGGTTTATTATTTTCCTGGAAAACCAGAACTTAAATATAGAGTGACTTGTGACTCCAGCATTCTGCCTCCTTCTAAAAACCACAATGTTACATTATAAATACTATAAGAAATATTTCAACAGACTTTAATACAACTATACCTTTTTAGTTCTGTAATATTTGTCGCAACATATAGTACACTATCCTTATAATATATCTAAATGAGTTGCCCATGATGCTTTTAGCCAGCTGTGCCATTCATTTCCTATGGATGTTTACCCCCAACCTAGTGTCGTCTCTACCCTAGGGGCAAAAACTCTCTGAGCGCAACCTCTGGAGAGCAGCTCTCCACTGTGCTCAAAGTTAAAATATTTTCAAGTTAGACACCTGCCGATGGTGCCCTCTGGAAGCGCAACCAATGGCACTGCAGTATGTTTTGTCGTTGTATTCATAAAACTAAAAAATAACGAAAGTAATTTTATGCTTCTCAGAGTTGCCTGAACTACAATTTAACACAGAAATCGTATGACGATATGGGTAAGAAGTCATTGCCATGAAATAATTTCAGTTAAGCAACTACTACTAGCCTGCTACAGTAGCTATCCTGCTAGCTATCCTGCTAGTTCGCTACAGTGCTACAGCTGAATGCACCCTACATAGCGGAGAGCAAGGCTTTTGAAGGCCCTGTAAAGTACAGTGCGATAGAGAGTAGAGTGTGTGATGTGCGAGAAAGGAAGAGAAAAGGCATTTGATATACTTGAGTCAGGGCGCTGGAAACAATCCACACACAGTGGTAGAGTTTTAAATTTTTGTCTTGGCGACCGCCTTGTACGCCTGTGCCAAGAGCCGGCCTGTCACAGATACAAGAAAATGAATCTAGCAACATAATTGGGCACTATGCAGACCCAAAATTAAAGTGCATTTTAGAGTAACAATCTCAACATGGCTAGCTGCCATTATTTACTATTGAGCTCAGTAATTGTCGGTTGAACGTCAATATCGGAAAAAAAAACGAACTTTGTATCAATAGACGCTCATTTATATTCAACCTCAGATAAACTGTGTGTGTCTGTCTGTATAATACACACATTCAACGCTCAAAAAATGGTCAACAGGTGGGTATTGCGGGTGCTATGAGGGATGGTGATACATAACTTTTTACTGGTAGCAGTTTGTTGAACCACACCCTGGTTAACAATATACTTAATTTTTCCTTAACAGATCTTGTACATTTTGAAGACTTTGTGAAAAGGTACAGTAGCAATACGGTGTTCATTATAATTTCCTCTGAGAGAAACAATACCATAGAGTTGTATGAAACACATACAGTGTTTTGGCTCATTATATGTGTTTAATGTACAACTGGCTCTGCAGGGAACACAAAGCACTTTCAACTTTCAGAAAGTTGAAACGGGAAAAACAAGAAAGAGATTTGTTTCTAAAACTTGTGGAAGTCTTTCTCTGCAGATACCTATACCCCCTCCATATTAACTCCACACACAACTGGCTTTCATCTGGCCAACATTAAAGGCTGGGCCTCATGTTGTTTGACCACCTTGAAACCAAGGAGAAGGAAGAAGAAGAAGCTAGGAGAATGACAAGAGAGGAAAACATGTCAAGCAGAAGAGGGAAGGCAAAACTACAAAATGAAACAAACACAGACAGGAATCATTACTGTAGGTGTCAGTCAAACCATGATTCATTTTTATTTCCTTTTTTATTCTTTGCTCTTCATTTCAGCGTAAAAGTACAGAGCCTTAATTAACCAAAAAAACGTTGCTCTTCATTTGAGGAAAAAAGTACAAAGCCTTTATCAACCAACAAAAGTTTGCTACTCATCTGAGAAAATACGTACAAAGCCATATCAAAACTTTGCTCTCAACTTGAGAAAATAAGCACAAACGTTTCTCTACATTTACTATATTAGTATGCCTGTTTTGCCTCCAGAAGTTTTCCCTATTTTCAGTTCTGATAAAAACCATTATTTGTTGTAAGACTTTAGTTCACAGCTCCTTAAACAGGCGATGAACCCCAGGACGTTTATCTGTCACTGAGGAATCACATTAAATTAAACTTTTTATCAGCCTGGGACCCCATCTTGCATTGCTATTGTGGCTCCGATGCCTTCCTTTCAGTCGATTAAGAAGAGTGCAGACTTACCTCCCCCTCTCGTTTTTCTCTTTCTTCTGCTGTTTCCTCTCCTACTTTCTGTCATTCTCTCTCTCGCACTCTTTCAATCCTCCTCTGCTCCCCTATCACTGTGGGCATGGCCTTCTAAATGCACCTTTAGCAAATGAGTTCTCAGAGCCCACGTCCTGGAGGAAGGAAGGAAAGCGAGATCCATTCAGTGTCTCCAGAGTGATTTACCTCAGCAGAGAAGAACTGGAGGTGACCCTGGCTAGGAGGACAGGATGGAGGGAAAATAGGTGATAGCGGGAGGGCGGAAGACGGAGTGAAAGAGACGAACCGAGAGTGAGTGGGATAGAGATAATAAAGTGAAAGGGATTGGATGAAGACAATAAGAACTAAGGGTTATCGGAGCGGCAGACAAACCCGACAACTGAACCACCAGCTGCTTAACAAAAAGGTAGAAAAGGCAGAACCACAAATGGGTTGTTTAATTCGGAGAATGCTTTACGCTTCTAAGATTGCAGCTAAATATTGAACAGTGGTATCTTGCGAGAGGAGCAAAGATTAACCTCTGTGTGTTTTCAACAGAACTGGAAGACAGACGAGGAGAGAGTTCACCGCCGCCTGTACGCAAGACAACAACAGCAGCAGCGCTCTCAATCTGACAGGCTCTGGACGAGGTCCAACACCTACTGCTTGTGCTTTCATTTAAAGCAGATCTGTCAATATCAGTGGTCTGTCACGACTGCACGCCTCTCAGGGACACAGCCCACACTCAGCCAGAACTGCTAGGCCTTCATTTTTTTGCTACAGAAAATCAATCTTGTAGCAACATGTAGAATACCATCAATTGGCACCAGTAGTTATTCAAACATTTAAAAAATACATGCATATTTCAAACTTTAGAAGCCCTGTTAAACCTTAACTACGATGCAAATGATCGTTTCCTATGTAGAAAAAATTAAGACGTGGCATCTGTATTTCATCTTCCGCCCTAATGTCTATTTCTGGAAAATTGCATAGCTGCTATGCCTGCAGGGTTTCACTTAGACCAAAATAGGTGCTGGGCTGGTACTTTTCCAGGTGCCAGTAGTTTATATTCAGGCAAAGAAGCTCCTCAATATCTTTGAGGTAATGTTCTATGAGGAGCCGAAACTCAAGTTGGAGGACTTCTGAAGTGTTGGTAGTAAGCACCATTGAGCTGGGATGAGCTCTTCTATGAGGTATGAGACGTGTGATTGAAAGGGTATTTGACTCCCATCCACTCTCCTCAACCCACCTATATCCACCTCTATGCACTGTCAAGTCCAAAAACCCACCTATCCACCTCTA
>JACXGM010004482.1:16670-36953 GCA_016801145.1 Umbra pygmaea | reverse complement strand
CACACACACACAATTTCAGTGAGTTCAACACAATTCCCAATTATAGTAGCCACCTGTTGTGGGGATTCCCTAAACATTACTGCTCCCTTGTGGCAACTGAGTTCTGACTCGTACACTTACACAGTCATTTCTCTTCCTGCCTTTCTTTCTCTGTCTTTCTCTCCCTCTCTCCTGCACTTCCTCGTCCTCCACTCCCCCCCTCTCTTTTGCAGCTCCGGCAGACGTTCAGTCATTTGATGACCAGACGACCCAGACGATACAGCTGGTTCAGGGACATCATATTGTTGTTCCTCCTGTTTCTGACGATGTGCTTAAAGACGAGGCCAGGGTTAGCCTAGACGCGGTGGACTCGGTGCCTGTAACCCTGCCCCTGGTCAGATTGGAAGCTGGACCTACTCTCATAGAGGGCCTTGAGGCTAGACTTGGCAGCCTGCGGGGGGGCGTTGTGGACGTGCCAACAGCGGAGGGTGCAGTAGAGAGGGCACAGGTGAGAGAGTTTAGGGCTTTCATCTAGGGATTTTCGGTTTCAAAATAATAGCGCTCGTGGTTCATTGCAATAATCATTGTTTATTCATTGCATAGGTAGTATCCATGTTCATGTTTTGCTAAAATTAGTATTCTGTTGGAATAAAACAGACTCTAGTGAATGTTTTTCAAATGTAATCGAATGACAATTTGTTCTATCAAGTTAGGTGTAAAACGTATGTTTTACTTTTATTAACAAAACATGTTAAATTATTATTTTTGCTGTCACATGCTCTTATCGTTTCTTTACACACAATACAATTGCATTTGGTTACAATTCACGGACTGTGTAGTGAATTAACCATGGTTATTGCAATGAATCAAAACAAGCGCTATTGTTTTGAAAGAAAAAACTAATATCCAGGTTCACATTGCTGCTGGCATAATAACGTGGGGGGCTTCAGTTGCTTGTCATATACTATTTCACCACTAGATGGGAGCAATTCTTACACATTGCAGCTTTAAGTAGGGACTTCCCAAAACTTGTGAACTCAGAGTTACTCAGAAAAGTAACTCTGAGTTCCTCTGGTGGTTTGTCTTTGCACTTATAAAATCAGTTTTATTTTTTGATTAATTCAGTTTGATTTTCTCTCCACATCTGTGATTTCTGTTGTATTTTTTGTGATTTCACTTTTTATCTTAAACCATATAAACACCCAGGGCCAGTGGTTCCCAAACCCTTTTGGTTACTGTATGAGCAGGGGTCCTGGTATCCATTCTTGGAGTGTTTGCTCAACTATTTTCTTCACCCACCTGCAACTAAACAACTATTTGGAAAAAGTTGCATTCGGAAGCCCACACCCGAATCAAAAATATTGAAAATACTGCTGTAATATAATTTGCATGTGCATTGACTGAGGCTACATTTCCATATGATAGTAAGTAATTATAAGTAATACTTTTGCTGTTTCACGCAATGTGCATAGGTATTTTTTATGTTAATACTCACTTTAAAATACAGTTACCAGGCGGAGTGAGAGAGCTTCAAGCAATGTAGGTACATAGACAAATGTACAGTATATATGTATTTTTCATTAGTCCCCTTTAAATAGTAGCCTACACTTAGTCATATGCATTTGGATTCGTGAGTGATATGGAAAAACAAGCATTTCCTTTTTGGACAATTTAAAATAGAGTCAATAACATTGTTTATAGCTGTTAGATATTACGCGCTTTCCAACGTTTGAACGATATGATAGAGGTGCACGCTGGCCAAGTTCGGTAGACAAACAAACACTGCCTATATCTATATAGAGTGCACATTAACTTCCATTTTACTGCATTTTATATTAGAAGAAAAGTGGTCACAATTATTAATATCACAGGTATAATATTCAAAAAAATCTTGACATATTTTTTCAATTTGTTGAATTCCTTGTCAGAGTCTGGATTCCATGATTCTCTCTGCATTCTCTGCAACAGGTATATCATAGGGCCCTATTTGTATGGTGTTGTCCTTGGCTGTCGTCTGCTCGGGGTACAACATACAACAGGCCCAGTCACACACCTACACTTCTCTAGTGTTTCAACCACAGTGGAGAGGTTGAAGGGATCTGTGTTTAGGAATGGTGTGTGTACTGACAAATGAGTGTGTGTTTGAAATAGATAGAAAGAGAATGCATTTGTGTGTGTGTGTGTTTGAGAGAGTCTGCAGGAATGTGGGTCGTAGGCCTCATTATTGTGGCAGATAGCTCATGCTGCCAGGGCGGTCTTGGCACATTCTGGGCACACTGCCTGTAGCTCAGAGCTTCAGCCCTTCACCCAGTCAGCCATACTCCCCCACCAGGCAGCAGGCTGCTGTCTGGAACCATGCCTCTGCCACTGTGTTGAAACACATCAAGCCCAGTCAGCTGTATCACCCACTAGGCTACTGTATCTCACCTGACAGTTGGGTCCTTTTGTTTGCACTGTTATCTGCATGTGTGGCTTTTGGGTAATGTCATTTTATCTCCCCATAGGCTCTGTGTATAGATATAGAGCAGATGCAGCAGGCCTCGGACCCTGCAGGACTACAAAGATGGAGCCAGCTCTCCTCCAGGGCACGCGAGGAGCTGGGTACGCTGCAGTGCCTCCTGGGTAGCCTGAGGGACAATCAGGTAGGGAACCGTCTGGTGATGACCTGTATACTATCTGCTTAAACACTGATGGCAGCTGTGTTATCCTTAATAGTGAGGGTACTATTGATGTGGTCGATGCTGTTGTCTATGTCTTATCGGACCGTTGTTTACAGGTGCGTGTGCTGGAGGTGGAGCGCTGGCTGGATGGCGTACAGGAATTGATGTCACGTGATGCCACGGGCCACGGAGATGCACAGAGATTACAGGAAGAGCTCAACCAGTGCAAGGTGAGAAGTCACAGTGTTTAATGAGCAAGGCAGCATTGTTAAACACCTGGATTGTCTCCCTGTTATAAACCATACCCCCCTCCCCCCCATAGGACTTTGTAAGTGAGATGGAGACAGTAGAAGGTTCATTGAAGCAGATGGGAGAGAATGTATCAGCTGTGCGGGCGGCTGCAGTACCGGAGCTGGACCACTGGGGACATGATAAACTGGAAGAGTGCCAGGGGCGATGGGAGACTCTGAGCAAACAGGTGGAAGAAAACCCTTGTTTTCTACACTACATTTGTGATTTACCATATCACTGGAGAAAAAGCCTGTCCAATATATGTCTCCTTTGTGTACATTTTCTTTCCAGCACCAATATTAGTTGTCAGGATTTTACAGGTTGACACTCTGTGACAAGGGTTTCCCTCTGTTATATCTAGCTATTGAGCCACCAGGAGCGTGTGACTGAAAGTCAGGAGAGGCAAGTGAATCTCAGGAAGGACTTGGCAGAGATGCAAGAGTGGATGACTCAGGTGGACGAGGAGTTCCTCATGAGGGACTTTGAATACAAGAGCCCTGAGGAGCTTAAGGAGGCGCTAGAAGAGATGAAGGTATGAAACCCTCCAAACAATTGAATTTAAGTGATAAACTGGAAACCCTGTCAAAGGGTGTTCATCCATCTGGAAAGTCAGTTACACGCTCGTGTAAAATACTGGGTGATCTGGTTCTGTCCCACTGTCCCACTGTCCCACTGTCCCTCTGTCCCTCTGTCCCTCTGTCCCTCTGTCGCTCTGTCGCTCTGTCGCTCTGTCGCTCTGTCTCACTCTGTCTCACTCTGTCTCACTCTGTCTCACTCTGTCTCACTGTCTCACTCTCTCTCTCTGTCTCACTCTCTCTCTCTCTCTGTCTCACTCTCTCTCTCTCTCTGTCTCACTCTCTCTCTCTCTGTCTCACTCTCTCTCCCTTACTCTCTCTCTCACTCTCTCTCTCTCTCTCACTCTCTCTCTCTGTCTCTCATTAGAGGGCTAAAGAGGATGTGTTCCAGAAGGAGGTGAGAGTAAAGATATTGAAGGACAGCATTAACATGTTGGTGGCCAAGGCAAAGACGCCACCTGGTGGTGGAGGACAGGACCTGACGGAGGAGCTGGGAGGAGTCCTGGGGAACTACCAGAAACTCTGTGACCGCTTCAAGAGCAAGTGCCACACACTAGAGGTAAAGCTTTGAATGAGACTGGTTCAAAATGTCACTTTTATTTATTAATATTTATACTGATACCGAGGTCTTTTTTACAGCTCAGCCCTGTTTACTGCAAATTTGAAATACAAATGGAGAACACAATTACAAATAACAATTACATTCAGTAGCTCATTTATCATGGCTTAAGTTGTCCAGTAGAAACCAAAGCATCTAGCTTAAGCTTTTCTGAAAATCATTCCAGGAATGACAAACATGGTGTAGAAAGGTAGTTGTCCCCAACTCTGAATGGACCAGAGGAATCTCCAAGACAAAAGAAAACTGCAGATTCTCCAGATTATTTTAGAGCTAAGATATCATGGGAGTTTATGTATTATAGCCTCATATACAAACATTAACCAGGGTCTAAAGCCAGAAAGTCCGAGCCAACTAAAGAGTAAAACATGGTGTGTGCAAACAGTGGCACCAGAAATACCAATGCAGCGCTGCATGGTAGATAGCATCTAGAGCAAGGGTATTCAACTCTAACCCTACGGGGTCCGGAGTCTACTGGTTTTCTGTTCTACCTCAACATTAATAGGACTCACCTGATGTCCCAGGTTTAAATAAGTCCCAGATTAGAGGGTTGCAATGAAAAGGTGGAGTGGATCTGGCTTGGAGGTCCAGAGTTGAATGAGGGATCTAGAGGTTTGAGCAGTGAGGCAGCTGCAGGCATAAACAGCAAATCATCATAATCAAGCCTTGACATAAAAGTAGTTTCAACAATATCTGTTATTGGCTGGTAAGATACACATGATTTGTTTCTATGAAAGAAAACAATTTTCACTCTTATCTGTTTCACCAAATCAGTAATATGTCTTTTGAAAGAAATGTATTCATATAACCAAATCCCAAGGTATGTGCTTTAAGATGTGTGTGTTTGACCGTATCTCATATGGTCTGTTGTACTACTTCCTGTATATGTGTGGTTTTGATGTTGTTGTAGTAAGCCCAAGGCACATAGTGTGACTGTCTTTGTGTGCTGTAGGAAGTATGGTCATGCTGGAAGGAGCTGTTGGAGTACCTGGTCCTAGAGCAGGACTGGCTCCACACCCTGGAGGAGAAGCTGCAGGCTACAGAACAGATACCAGAGAGCCCCGAGGCTGTCAGAGAGGCTCTAGAGGTAGAAATCATTTAAAAAACAATATAGGTATCGTGCTATGTAGAGCGTTGAAGAAAATGGACAACTGAGGGATGGACCGATACTGGTACTTGGTATCAGGCTTCATACGGGGCTTAAGTACTCATATTTGTATTTGGAAAAAAGGCCTGATACTCCGAACCAATAACTTCCTCCCATTTTTTAGAGTAAGAACAGATGTACTGCTTAACTGTGTATCAATTGGTAGAACAAAAAAACAATTAACTGGTAAGTCTGATTCCAGTAACTGTTTGAAAAGAGATATAGCTTTGTTCCAGCAATATGTAGAACAAAGATGGGCAACTAATGGCAACTGGTTCTCAAGACCTGGGGGGCATTCCAATATTGATTTTACAGTGGTATTCTTCATGTTTTTACAGTGGTATTCTTCATGTTTTTACAGTGGTATTCTTCATGTTTTTACAGTGGTATTCTTCGTGTTTTTACAGTGGTATTCTTCATGTTTTTTTTGGCTCTGTATGTATCAATGTCTCAGAATGTTAGAATTTATTTATTCATCTTCTAGCCTCCAAATCTATAAAGCATTTCACTGTGAGACAAATTATGAACTTTTCAGACGCCAAAATATCAATGTGGCCCTCCGGTAGTGAGGATAATATTTTTGTGGCCCTGTCTATCATCAGAGTTGCCCTTGCCTAAAAAATTATAGGTCCATATATTAGAAACGCTCAAATTCAAGCACAGAACCGAACCGAATTTGACCACTGAATATCTGAGGCGACAGGGTGAAAAGGCAATTGAAGGCAAGCTCAGAAATACTAACGTTATGACTTATACCTTAAATGAAAAAGTACATAACTTGTTTTTTTTGTTCACTAAATACAGTGATAGTACAGCTATAATTGTGTACCAATTAGATTAAAACAATCACATGCCTTAACCAAATATTATACAATTATAAGTCATCATCCTTAAAAACCTAAAAACAGACATTCTCATCTTACTCAAAACATCTGTAATGCTTAGTGCAAATGAGAATACAAAAGTACACAGCTCTTGCATTTGCAAGAGACGTAAACTATTGATTTTATTAGTAATAAATATAACACATTCTTGACCTGCAATACAAATTATGTTCTTCTGAATATGTATGAGCATTTACTTTTCAAAGATTTTAGCTTGATGACTGACCAAAATATAAGAGAAAATATGAACCTAGACAATTCAGAGAAATAAAAGTCCCAAGCGGGTATCCATTTTGAATTTAGAGTCCTAAATACTTATAAATATCATAAAGAAATCATGGAATGCATCTTTATGGATGGATTGAGAAATATGAAATATGCAAAGGAATTTGAAAGTTAGCTAGTTTCAGTAAATTATGTTATTTCTGCTCTACTGGTTAAACGTTTCTCATGGCAACCGGTCAAGTCTTGCTGCTGTAATTGAGGCACATTTTGGTAATTTGCCTTCTCAATGTTTTAGTTAGTAATTAGTTTCTCAATGTTTAAGTTAAGTTCCTTGGGTGTCTGTGTGGTCATCCCCAATCCCTCCAGTCACTCCCTCACTCTGTCTATAGAGTCATCGTTGGCTTGGGGGCAGGGTATTATGTTCAGGAAAGGTCCTATGCTCTGACAAATGCTAGGGTTGTGGAAGGTAAGTTGACTAAGAACCAGTTCTTATTACAGCAACACACTATTAAGGCTAACTGTTTTGCTAACAGACAGTATAACAGAGGTTTAACTGTGGTGGTCAGGGATTCAAACCAGTGTCGTCATGGACCCCAGTCAGATGCCCTAACCACTAGGCCACCTTATCATTACTTGCCTCCACTTTCCTGTTTTAAAAAGGTTTTCGGTTCTTACTGTGTTGATGTCACCAGGCTCTTGTACCTGAGCTGACTCCTAACATGTTGTTTGTCTGGGACATGGAGGACAGAAGCTGACCCATAGAAGCACTGACACATCCTCTCACGGTGCTGTTGTCTGACCTGCTCTCGAACCCCTCCCCCTGTAGTCATTGGAGTGTGTGTTGCGCCACCCGGGTGACAACAGGACTCAGATCAGGGAGCTGGGCCAGACGCTGATAGATGGAGGCATCCTGGACGAACTAATTTCAGAGGAACTGGAGGTGTTCAACTCCCGCTACGACAAGCTCAACCACCAGGTCAGTGCATGTTTCCTCTAGAAAGAAAGAAAACATTGCTTTTACCTGTAATTTGAGTTTGTTGATAACTTTTTCATTAAAAACAGATGTTTATTTCCTGTTACCATGATATCGTTTATCTGGATATTAGATGATGATTGCACTGACTGTAAAATGCTCTGGATAAGAACGTCTGCTAAAATGTCAAATGTGTTTGAGAAAGTGGGAGAGCGTTCTGCTTCGCTGTCATTTTGAAGGAAATGAAAGGCCTCGTTTCTCACTGACAACAAGTTGTTTACCCACACAGGCTGTGAACCGGCAGATCAGTCTAGAGCAGAAGCTGGCAGCTCTGAAGGAGAATGAACAGGCCCTGCAGGCTCTACAGGAAGCATTGACTGTGCTAGACAACAGGCTCACCTCTTACCTCACCGACCGCATCGACGCGTTCCAGCTCCCGCAGGAGGCCCAGGTAAATACAAATGGACAGACAGGTGGACACGCAACCTCACACTGACCCACGCAGACACTTGTTCTGAATTTAGACGGTAACTGACCCCATGACCTTTCCACCCACCTCCAGACTATCGGTGCGGAGATTGCGACCCATGAGGTGACAGTGGAGGAGCTGAGGAGTAGAAATGTGGGTAACCTGCCTCCCGCGTCCCCCGAGGGCAAGGCTGCTCGAGCAGGAACCATGTTGGACCTGCTGCAGGTACTGACCTCTAGTGGAAAAAGAGGGACACTGTATTTAAATATTTCTGGCATAACAGGAGTTTAGGATTTTTTTCCGCAGATTTCAGTGTATGCACTTAACAAATTATGGTTAGTATTAGTGAAATCATGCTCTGTTTGGCTTTTAACCCTTTTATTTTCCACTTTCAGAGAAAGCTACGGGAGATTTCCACCAAGTATCAGCTATTCCAGAAGCCTGCAAACTTTGAGCAGCGCATGTTGGACTGTAAGAGGGTGCTAGACGGAGCCAAGGAAGAGCTGCATGTGCTCGATGTCAGGGATGTGGAACCTGAGAAGATCCAAGCCCACCTCAGTGGCTGCATGGTAAGACCTAGAACCAAAAGGCGAGACACAAACCTGTCATTTATTAGCGTTATGGGGACCCCAAGAAGTGGCCCCCACTGTGTGTTTCTACCCACACACATCCTCCCTCACACCCGGTCTGCCTCCCCGCACCACAGAAGCTCTATAAGATCCTGAGTGAGGTGAAGCTGGAGGTGGAGACAGTGATTAAGACAGGAAGACAGATTGTCCAGAAACAACAGACCGACAATCCCAAAGGCATGGACCAACAGCTGACAGCACTCAAACTGCTCTACAATGATCTGGGAGCACAGGTATCACACGCGCGCGCACACACACAGTGAATGTAGCACTTTCACCTCATGCTATAACCTTCTTTTTTTATTTATTCAGCTGTTTTATTTCTTAGGTTCGAGTAGTATCAAATTTATTTCACAATAATGGGCTCATCATTTTAACAAACAAAGTAAACTAAAAAAGATGGTGGATAAATGGCCCAGCGACAGCCCATATGGCCCAGTGCTTAAGGTTTGTCTCTCCCATTGATTTAGCAGCTGGAGGACTAAGTCTGCTTAATGAAATTCTTTTAGGAAAAACAGAGTGCAGGTGGGAGGTCTTGTTGTTGTTTTTCCCACTGGTAAACACCTATTCTCTTGTTTCCCAGGTGACAGAGGGCAAGCAGGACCTAGAGAAAGCTCTGTCTCTGTCTCAGAAACTACAGAAGGACAGCGCTGCCCTGCAGGACTGGCTGGCCACCAATGAGACCCCGCTGCAGATGAAAAACTCATCCGGAGACATGCCCGCGGATATAGACGCTGAGATCGCCTGGGCCAACGTGAGTTGTGTTAGAATGGTGACCTAGCTGGTGCGTGTACGTGTGACTGATGTCTGTTTGTTCCGAACAGGGCCTGCTGAAAGAGTCTGAGCGGCACAAGGCAGGGCTCTCTGTGATGATGGAGACCAGCGCCTCGCTGCAGGCTCTAGTAGAGGGCAGCCAGGGCCTTCTGGAGGGCAGGTTGTTTGCCCTCAACGAAAGCTTGGGTCAGGTCCGGACATGGAGCGAGGATTGGCTCAGCTCTGTGCTGGTGGGTTCACTCTAACCTGTCAGAGTCATTTAGGGTTTGGTGCCTTGCTAGAGATCACATTATTAACTCAGGGTTTCATACTCTCATCATACTGGCCCTACCCTATGTGATGTTCTTGACAGCAAAATTCACAATTAGATTTACATTTACGTTTTAGTCATTTAGCAGACACTCTTATGCAGAGTGACTTACAGTGAGTGCATGCATTTTGGAGAAACTAGGTGAAACAACTACCTAGTAGTAAGAACATTCAATATTTGAAACAGTGAATGGACAAAAAATTGCCAGAAAAAAATATTTCAAAGACAACAGAGTTGGTGGACATCAACTAATTTAAGATACAATTATTTTAAAAATTGTGTTCTCTATGTAGGTACAGTATAAGTTTAGGTTTTCCATGAATTCATATTGCTATGATGGAAGGTATACAGCAGGCATTCCCCCTCCTGTCCCTCACAGAGCCACCAAAACGAGGTGGAGATCTTTGATGAGAACCTGGCCCACATCAGCACCTGGCTGTACCAGACCCAGATTCACCTGGATGAGACGGAGAGGCGGCCCACTGCAGAGAGGGAAGGAGTGGTAAAGGTGAGTGTGTGTGAGTGTGTGTGAGTGTGTGTGAGTGTGTGTGAGTGTGTGTGAGTGTGTGTGAGTGTGTGTGAGTGTGTGTGAGTGTGTGTGAGTGTGTGTGAGTGTGTGTGAGTGTGTGTGAGTGTGTGAGTGATTATCCCAACACACAGAGAGCACCCCTAATTCCCCCAACTTTCTGAAATGGCTCAAATTATTAGTAAGCTTGTAAAAACAAATTCCACCCTAATATGTGCAGAGACCATCCCCAAATAAGAACAGTGTGTCTATCACCCCCATCCCCCTAATCGTATTCCTCCTATCAGCCAAACGCCAGTTTAGCCTGAGCAAACAAAGAATTTATCAAAACACAAGTTGCGCTCATTTCCTTGAAATACCTGGGCCCCATTACAAAAATGTCCAACCCAAAAACCACCCCCAACATTTCACATACAGTTCCTAATAAGGTAATCAATGACATCAGCCTGTCTCAAACAGAAAACACATGCTGAACGGTTTCACTCAGTCCACAGAAAGGACACTCCTCCCCCACCCCAGTATCCACCCGTGCATTATTAGTGGGGTTATTTATGAGATACACACTTGGTTCCATTAGCGCCTGCACTAAGCCATTCGGCTGATGGCTCTAACACGACCAATGTTATAACAACGGAAAAAACCTGGACTCAGAGGTGGAGAAGGCTGTAAACTGTTGACAGAAAATCCTAATCTTTGCTTTTCCCACATCCCACCACTGATTGACTAATACTCTCCTGTTTGCTGTCCCCACCTCTCCCAAAAACAGCTCTAATAAATATTAGCATCTTGTTAGAGCATTACTGTACGTAAAATTTCCAATATAATGGAAATTAACCCAGGTGTGTGCTGCCTTGCGGTGGGATGCTTAATCCTCCATGTATCCACTAGATCATACTGTGTCAGAACATCTGCCAGAATATTAGCCAAGCTCAAATATGGCTCCTCCCCATTACAGTCCATAGGAAAATCTGTCATACAGTTCCAATCCCCCCTCATGCTGTGTAATTAAAGCCAGCTCGATTCTAACCCGCCCAAACAGAGCTGCCCTCTCTCTACCTATTTTGGGTACATAAACATTAATAAAAACAAACACAATTTTGGCAATGTCAGCTTTAACCCACAGACGGCCTCTACTCACTTCCTTGGAAGAGATAATGCTGAGGTCCAGGCCTGGGGAAAACGGCACCGCTACTCCCGCACTAATGTTTGTCCCAAGGCTCAGCACCTGTTTCCCCCCACCAGCGCCCCTAATCCACCTCATTTGTAACATCTGTATGTGTTTCCAGCAAGAACATCACATTTACACGTTTCTGTTTAATATATTTCCCTACAAGAGCCCTCTTCCCCTCTAGCCCCGTTAATATTCAGCGAGCCTACCCAAAGAGTCTCCATAAAGAGAGAGAGTGAGAGACACAACAGTACAGGCCAAGTAAGATAACCAAAAAGGTGATTTGAATACAGAAAACCAGCCATTCATACAGTTTCAGAAAGCAGACCCTTACATACTGCAGTAACCCATTTCCTCAGTCTGTAGCATTTCTTAGAAGAGAGCTCTCAGCCCCTCTGTCCTCAACACTTGTTGTACTGATCTCACAAATTTAACAGAGTCCGTAAAATGGGACTCCAGAGCCACTTTCTTTCTCCCTTTTGTTTCCTTAAGAAACATAAACCGCTCTGTCACAGAATACATTGGCCCCTCCATCTGACTGGCCCTCATCTCTGAACACAAGGAGCTGTCAGAGAAAGCAAAACCCGCATACACACCCCCCCATGCCTGATCTTAAAATAAACAATACGCTGCTGGTCGGCATTGTGAAGAAACATGAAAACCTGCCTGTGAAATGAGACTACATGCCTAACGGCCTCCAACCGAAAACCTGCCGATAGCACCCAGAAGCAGCTAGCAATTTTTCCAAACTATTTTAACTCATTTGCAATCTGCTCATCATTAATAAAGGGTGGGTGATTCGCCAAAAACACCCTCATTGATGGCAACAACTCCCCTCTCACTACAACTCCGCTAGCAACAAGTCTACCAACTAGATTTACTTTCTTCATAAACACGACCACTGCTTTATTCATTTGTGATGCTGAGTGAATGTGTTCAGCACCTACCTGGTCGCCTACAGCTAGCAGCACGCGACTCTCACCCCAGGCTCCGGGACACACCTGAACCCATGTTTCAGGGACATCACCTCCTCCCTGCTTGACGCCGCAGCCATAGTGGCAGCCCCACTCCTCAAAGCAGGAAACCCCCTCTCACTTACCTACTGTCAGCCCCACACAGGAGTTTTATACCAGTAACAAGTACCAAATGCTACCAATTTAAGAAACAACCAAACCATGCAAAAATTATAAACAGAAGTGAAAAAAAACAGGGCCTTGTAGCCTCACCCAACATACACCCTCTCACACACCCAATCTCCCAGCATGCAACAGAGTGAAAGAAGAGTGAGTGAGATTGAAAGAGCGAGTAAGCTGAAGGAAACCATGGGAGTAATTGAACAGGGTTTGGTAAAATCCCAATCTGAAAATGGTTCAATATTAGGTTGTTATGAATCAATTTCAATTATATCTGATTAGGAGAGCTTGAGGATATGATTGGTGTTCTAGTGATGCCACCGAAGGTTTTTGGGCAACTTACGGTGGCCGAGTTGGGAATTACCAAACGCGCTGAGAAGGTGTATTTAGTGACTGCCGTGCCAGAAACATGACCGGCACATAAATTTTTAGGTGTTTAGGGGTCTGGAGTGTGAAAAATAATAGTTTGAGTAAGAGCTCTAGATAACGTAATGAACTGTTTGTTTTATTGTGTAGACCCTTCTAGAAGAGCTGGATGACATCAGCCTGAGGGTGGACAGCGTGAGGGACCAGGCCATTATCCTGATGACCAGCAGAGGGCCTGCCTGCCGAGACGTGGTGGAGCCCAAACTGGCTGAACTCAACCGCAACTTTGACAAAGTCTCCCAGTGCATCAAAGCTGCCAAGGTAAGGAGTATTACATGTGGTGCAGTGTGTAGAAATCACAATGGTTTGAAAGCTTTATTTTTCAAACTGTTGATTTTCACAGTGCTGAAGTTCTGTCTCGCTTTGTTTTCCCAACACACAAGATGTCCACCAGTAGGGAGCCTGGGACTGTAGACATGATCCAGCAGATCCAGCAGATCTCCCAAATCCCTCACCAGATCTCTCAGCTTCAACAGGACCAGATTGCCGAGCTTCAGCAGAGCCAGTCTGAGGAGGCCATGAGCTCCAACCTGATGCAGACCTTCGAGGGAGAGCTGGAAGCATTGCTCAGGGCTCTGGAGGACCAGCCGGACCACTCGGACAACCTAGATGATGATGAGGTAAACACAGTCAACATAAAAAAGTATGTGATCTGTAAAACAAGGAACAGAAAGTGCCATAAGCAACATACTGTGTCACAGACAGTGTTCTGATTGGGTAGTCTGGCCTCAGCGTTTGTTTATCAGTGTTTAATTACAGTACACACAGTGCACAAATCACACCAGCCCAGACCAAGGTCAATGTCGCTCTACAAGCACTATTGCAACAGCAGCACTTGTTAATCAGGTTTTCCCTGCTGCGTGGACAGCCTATACTCTCTGGAGGAAAAAATGTTCTTCAAGCATTTTTACTAAATGGTTTGTCATGTTTCCATCTTAACCCTTGGAAAACTTTTGGATTAAAAGGGACTGCTTTTGTTAATGTGAAAACTTTGTCCCTGTGTGTCGAATGGTCAGATGGACGAGGAGAAGGCAGGCGTGGAGGAGCTACTGAGGAAAGGAGAGGAGGTTTTGCACCAGACTGCAGACGAGGGCAAGAGGGAGGACCTGAGACGCCGACTGCTCCGGCTGCAGACTCACTACACCACACAGAGGGTGAAACACTGCTTTAACAGTCACTTTAAAGCCATGGTTATTCCTGTCACATGTATTGCATTACAGTAGTAAGTTATTTAGTTTACCTTTATCTTACCAGGCAAATTGACTGAGAACAGCTTCTAATTTCCAGCAACGGCCTGGGGAGAAGTGGGGGAGGGAAGGGGATGAGCAAATTGAATGCTGGGGATGATTAGGTTGCCGTGATCATAGGCCAGATTGGAAATTTGTCTAGGACACCGTGGTTAACCCCTACACTTATGAATAATGACATGGGATCTTTAACGGCACCCTACGCATGGCGTATGTCTCCATTACAGCCCTGGGGCATTGGAAATGATCTTTAGACCAGAGGGAACAACAACACTTCCAGCAGCACTGGTCTCCCATCCAGGGACTAACCAGGCCCGACCCTGCTTAGCTTTAGAAGCAAACCAGCAGTGAAATACAGGGCGCTATGCTGCTGGCCTATGTAATGTTGCACAGATTGGGAAAATAAGAATAGGAATTTAGGAACACCTAATTAAGACCTAGTTAAAATGTACCTGATACTTCGAAAACTTAAAAGGTGACATTGAAGTCCACTGTATTTTTCAGATGTAAATACAGGTTCATCTCAAAAAGAAATTATATCGTGAAAAAGTTCACCTTCATGTATTCTAGATTCATTACACATACAGTGACGTATTTGAAGCCTTTATTTGTTTAAATCTTCATGATTATGGCTTACATGTTATGTAACAAAAAATCCAGTATTTCTAAATATTAGAATTTATTTTTTATAATACTTCCATGATTTTCAGATTTTTTTGAGATGCATCTCTTATTTTAGCAGAGAAATACTCACTGTTGACCGTGGACCAGATATCTTCTCTCTATATTTGTGATTAATTATGCACGTTGTGACCTTGTGTTTGTGTCTAAAACCTGTCTATTTTTTCAACAGGAGCTGAGGGAGATGAGGATGAGACAGGTAGACGCTTCTTCATTCAGCGCCACACAGACACACAGACACAATCAGTCTGCAGAGGTGAGACACATTTTCCCACATCCTTTATCCCCAACTGTGTCCTGTTAATGACCTTGTTTTGTTGTGCAACATATGTGGTATCCAAAAGTTAGACATTTTCCCAATTTCTACAGCATCTTATTATATTTGGTGTATGTCAAGCTAGGTTGAGTGTACTAGTTGAGTGTCTACTAAATGTAAAATTTCCCTCTGGAGTGTTTTGCAATTGTTTTTAATGACACCACCTCTTTTCCAGCAGATGGAGCCAGAGGCAAAGGTGCCCTCTTTCAGTGCCTCAGACTACCTTCTGGATATCAACAAGGCTCTGCTGGCCATGGCTGACAACGAACTGCTGCTAAACTCCTCTGAGCTCAGCAGTGGCCTCTACGAAGACTTCTCCAGTCAGGACGACACACTGAGGGTGAGGGAGGGAAACAAGAGTGTGATTGAAGCCTTAGTATTGTCCTGTAGATCTAAAATGACACCTCTGACCCACCCACAACAGAATATAAAGGACAGTCTGGAGCGCGTGGGTGAGAAGGTTATGGCGATTCACGAGCACCAGCCCGACGTCATCCTGGAGGCGTCGCAAAGCGAGGTGGTACAGATTGAAGACGCCCTCACCCAGCTCAACGCAGAGTGGGACCGGCTCAACCGCATGTACAACCACCGCAAAGGGTGGGTGCCACAAAGCTAACATTGTGTTACTGTAGACTTTACCAAGCGCAGTCTTTTCTACACAGTGTTTATCAAGAAGTCCTTTTGCCGGTGCTCTCATCAGAAAGCCCATGGAAATGGTTGCCTATATTTTCTTACTCTTTGTGTGCTGGCCCCCTCTGGGAATCAAAACCACAACATTCCCACTGAGTATAGAGCCCAGGGGAGCCCTAATTTCTACTGTGAAATCATTTCTGTTATGTGTAGTGGTCAGAAAAAGGGAATTGTTTACAAATGGAATCACAAAAAAACGTCACCATTAGTTCACAGATATTTACAGCCATTCATCCTAGGTTTCCCAATGTAGCAGTATAAAAAATTACAATGACAGCTCTATTCTGGTTTGCTCTCAAGATTTCCCTGATCTTGTTTTTCATAACAGGACAATTTACACATTTCTGGTCAGCTAATGTTATCTACAGAAAGAAAGAGTGAATTATTATTACTAGGCTTTGTTAAGACAGGCAGCCCACTTCTATTATACAGATTTGACCGAAAGTATTGGTATCCTCCACCTTCTAAGAATCTCAAAGTTTTCCAAAATTGACAAAAGTATTTGGTCTCCTCCATTATTTTCTGTTCAACCGAACAGAAACGTTGCCTTTGATTTTTGACAACGTCTTACTTTACATATCAAAACAGATGATTACGTTCACCAACAATACTTCTGCGATTCAATTTACAGCTGCCTGATTTGGACACAAGGAGGTGCTGGAGAGCAATGTGGCAGGATAGATAATCTGATTTATTTAACTCAAATCCGAGGCAGCCCTATGCCAATTTGTGCAGGAGGTCCAGGGAAAGTCAGAGAACCTATAGTCAGGCTCGAACCACTGACTATCATGACGTAGACTGTCCTGCAATGCAGCGACTTAGCGCACCACGCCACACGGAACCAGACTTTGAAAGGTTTTTAATTACTTAAGAAAATGCCTTGTGGGCCTGATTAAAAGGCCGCACTTTGCTCTCCCCGACCTAGACTTTGGAGACAGTGCAGGGCTGTACACTGCGACCGAAATGGTTGCATTTGTATCACTGATTATTTTTTTGCTTAGGTTTTAGGCAATATGTACGCAAACCCTGAAGCCCAAGGCAAAAAAAAAAGAGTTGTTTTTGTCCCAAGACTAAGTTTATCTCGTTTGAATGACTTATTATCTCGTTCAAACAAGATAAACTTAGTCCCTCAAATCTGAAGTTTTGAAATTAAGAGGAAAATGTACTAATTTTTTTAAGGGGAACTTTCAAGTGTAACCAAAACATCACTTGATGTAGATTCGCCAGGTCAAACGAAGCCTGTGCTTGAGAAAAATGAGGCTGAGAAGGATTCATCAGGGAAAACACACGATACCGATATATGAATTTCGACACCAGTAGCTCGAAGAATACCAGTGGTTAAGGAAGGTACCAAGACAGAGCAATGCACTGTGTGTAGCCTACTGTAAATTATGTGGGCCTTCAATTGTAGTTGTGTCCAAATTTGTAACTGCGTCAAAACATTTCAAACACAAAATATTGAAGCGGTAAAATTATAGTATGACGCACGGGAGGTTTAGAGACAGGTACTGTACATATCCCGTAATGCTGCATCACCCCCGACTGCATTTCGGCGTCAAGATTCATCAAACCGTGCAATTAAGGAATCTGAAATTATAATTACGTTCAATATAGCGTAGAATAGCTATAGCCAAAGAGGAAATGCTATTCACTAAATATAAATCGCAAATTATCCCTTTGAAGAAGAACGGGGTGGCAATTAATCAAGCATATGCTACCCACAGATCATATGCTGAATTCATCAGACACTCAAGAAAAAGACCTGTGCCAAAATGTCTTCGACCCAGTAGCCTACTTGTCATTCATAACAGTGATACTGACAAGTTGTGTTAAGAAGATTTTTACAAAAGGCGTTTGCCGTAAACCACAAACAATTATTAAAATTATCTGGTTCTACAAAATGTGGGCTACTGTTAAAAACATGTTAAACTAAAAAAAACATAATTCCAAGGTAATAGCCTGAATCGTGAAACATGAACCCCTACCCATTAAGGAAAACGTAACCCTTGACCGATGTTGTAATTGGCCAATGATGAAAAACGATAGGATATGCATAAATATACATGAAAACTTTAATAATATTTTTTTTTACTCTAAAACTTGTAAATAACTTTTTTAAATAGTTCATTCATATTGCCATCTTGTGATATACACAATATGTGAATGTGACTGAATTGTAGTCTATATAAAAAACATGCGTGACACCGGCGAAAATATTCATTAGCTACTAGGATGCCAACATGAGTGACACTCCTAAACGATCTCATATTTGGAAGTTTTTTTACAAAAAAGTACAAAAGTGCAGTACATATGCAAATTAACGCTATCAATTCATTTTGGCTCCACTAACAATCTCCACAGGCATGTAAAAACGAAACATTCAACAATCCTGTTGCCTCAGCTGAAAGTTAACTACATTCATGTTCTAAATCCAGTTTATGTTAACTGTCCACAGTTTTAGCTTTACTAAGGCTACAGTAGTACATGTTATTGTAGCCGTTAGATCATTTGGGCTGATTAGAAAATGTGTATAATCATTATTTGCAATAAAGGGCGATTAAAAAAAAAGACTTAACGAAGAGCCATTTTGAGAGCCAACTGAACCGGCTCTTTTAAGTGAACTGATCCAAGTGAGCCGGATCACTAAAAAGACTCAAAATTCCCATAAGTAATACCGACATCTCCACGAAAGAGCGTGTAATAACTTTTGCTTGCGTCTTGAAAAGGGAAGACCTTACAACATCCTCATTGACCATATTGAGGTTCAACATGCCTATGCAAAAGGAACGTTCATTACTTATAAACATTTAATTATAAAGGCTGGAATGATTTATGTAGGCCTACTGTACAATTGTTTTATCTTTAATACAGAAAAAAAACAATAGCTGCTGAAAATCTATTATATTATTTATGGATTACATTTATTTTATTTTTCTTAAGAGTTCAGGAATCTACCCATCTGTACCAACCATAGCATTTTGAAAACTAAAATAAAATCATTTTGCACTTCATAAGGTACTGTATTTTCTATTTTTACATTTGTACTGTATTTTCTATCTATTGCAGTAAATATATCCCAATCAATGTTAAAGAAAACAAGAGGACATGTGGTTTAAAAGATGACAAGTAATTAAAGTGCACATCTGTATGCAATACAGGTTCTTTATTATTCAGTATTATCCAGAGCAGCATAATATAAATAATTTGTGCGACCAAATCATGTTTTGCGCCAGTAACTGAAAAAGTTAGAAGCGCAAGTGCCACTGGTGGAAAAGGTTAGTGTAGAGCCCTGCAGTAACTGTAATCTTCTGATTGAGATTTCTACACTTCTTGACTGGTAGTTTTGCACCCTCTTCTTGAACAAACAGCTCCAGTTCACTTGGGTTGGATTAACTACTAGGTAAAATAGAAAATCTGAAGTGTTTCTCAACCAAAATGTCTTGTTTTCCTTCTCTTTTCCATGTACAGTTGGATATACAGACACAAAACAGCAGTGTGAGAACGTTTCTCTATTTAAACTGGCTGAATAAGCTATTATGCGATTAAAGACAGTGACACCTGTTATACTAATTAAAGGCTAATGGTCTGCTTGAGGTATCACTATAATTATTTAATATAATGTACAAAAGGGTATGAATAATATTGTGTAGGCTACTTTAGAATGTCTTTATAGAATAAGCAATATTTATGTTATTTTCACAGGTACAGTACATGCATGTATGGATGACGAGATATTTTCTTTTCAACAATTCAGGGCCAGTGGTGCATTAGCTCATTAAAGTGCAAGGGTACCAATACTTATGGCCCTATCTGTGTATATGTATACACTGAACAAAAATATAAACACAACACTTTTGTTTTTGCCCCCATTTATCATGAGCTGAACTCAAAGGTCTAAGACTTTCTATGTACACAAAAGGCCTATTTCTCTCAAATATTTTTCACAAATCTGTCTAAATCTGTGCAGGCTACTGAATTGTTTGTGATTCCTTAGGCTGCGGAGCTGGCTGTCGTGCTGAATCCACCTGTTATGGCTTTAAATCACTGCGTGGAAGTTTTCCATTTCGCTCTCTCAAAGCGTGAAATGTGGGTTAGATGGCTGTGGCATTTTGCTGTGTGATGAAACGTGTCCTTTTATTGTGGCCAGCCTAAGGCACCCTTGTGCAATAATAATGCTGTCTAATCAGCATCTTGATATGCCACACCTGTTAGGTGGACATATTATCTCGGCAAAGGAGAAGTGCTCACTAACACAGATTTAGACAAATTTGCAAACAATTTTTGAGAGAAATAGGCCTTTTGTGTACATAGGAAATGTCTTAGATCTTTGAGTTTAGCTCATGATAAATGGGGCGAAAACAAAAGTGTTGCGTTTATATTTTTGTTCAGTGTGTGTGTATATATATATATATATATGTGTATATATACATATATATATATATATATGTGTATATATATGTATATGTGTATATATAGTATATATATATATATATATATATATATATATATATATATATATATATATATATATATATATATATATATATATATATATATATATATA
>JACXGM010004482.1:0-16570 GCA_016801145.1 Umbra pygmaea | reverse complement strand
TATGGATAATGGAGGATAGAGAGATATGCCAGGGCATTTATACCAAGGCCTCAGCGTGAGCATACATACACAAAGTACACACACAAAGTACACAGACACACACACACACCCACAAAACCCAAGGTGACTAGTAGCATACACAAATTATTACGTTATGTAACATAGTTACATTAGAAAATGTGATAAAGGGATAAATAACCCCAAGAATTACAGAACCGTTCCTACTTTCACATAAAATCTATAAGCTTAGTCAGCTTTGTTTTACCAATAAGAGTATTAATTTGGCAGTAGCTAATTCCTGCTGCGATCCATCTAGATGTAATCATCAAAACTATGTTTCTTTTCTTCAGATAAGGTAATAATGTCAGTTCTCTTTAGCAGTAAACTGTGAGAATCAATTTGTTTTTCTCAAATATTATCAGTAAATCACTTCTGGCAAAATGAATGTATACTGCATAATGGAGGTCAAGGATATTGTTTTTTTCTAAACAAAAAACAAAGCATTTCCTAGTAATGAAGTATGGGTATATTTCATGACAAGCTTATTTCAATTCTGAATTGATTATATAATTGTAAAAGAAATCCACAGAAGGGAGTATTCATATTTGTTTTAATTATCTCTTCGGGGTAATATTTGTTGGATTGAAAACAGTTGGAAACGAATTAACCTATAGTTACTGTGAATCACAAAAAAATTATTTAAAACATGCAGTACTTAATGAGTTTACACATCCAGGATTTATGTATTTGAATGCACAGACTTGGTTTGAGTGTGTGTTCAGAAAACAATGTTGAAAATGGTGTCAGCAACAAAAATGTTAGGGCCTGTAAATGTTTTATAAAGCAACAGTATTAATTCAGTTAAAGGCTTCATAGTAAATACAAAAAACAGCAATGGTACACCTAACTCATGGTACGGTACGTATTGCAATTTGAGCCTCAAGGTATGGTACATTTTCGGTACAGTACATAAAATGATTGAAAACAGATATTAAAGATCAGTTTTTAGTAGAGTCAGGCCTGAAAACGGAGTCCGATTCGACTCAAGACACCTCAGATGAAGCCTGAGCCCAGGGCCGGTCCGACATCACAGAAATTATATAAGCCATGCCTGGAAAGGCAGATACATTTTTATTTTTCATGGCATTGCTATAGCTACAGTGTGCGCATAAACCGTTGCATATTTAATTGTGTGGAAAGCAATAAAACAATAATATAAACCTTTTTACCTTGCGATAAAGGTGAGACAATTTTGAAAAAAAATGTTTATTATACTTAATTTTATTATAATGTTCAGAAATTGGCTAATTTTTTGTAACACTAGCCTATATGTTTTTCCAGTCGTTCATGTAAAGTACAATAAAGCTGTACATTTTCATCATTTGAAAAACAAACTTATGGATTTATTTTTTCCCAATTCCCAATTCGGCCCCATCAAGTTTTTCAAAAAACTGCGGTGACGTCACTGAAGTATAAAAAAAATACAAAATGGTAGTTTTGAAGCAAGTCCATCTTTGAATCGAGGCGATAAGAGAATAAAACGGGACAAATAAATATCAAGAAGTCAACCAACCACCCCTCAATCTAGATGTATTTTCAAAAATTTTGCAATGACATCATCGCAGGTTTTTGGAATACTTACATTGGCTGAGTACAGTTTCTATAGAAAATAAATAAACTATATCCATCATAGCTTTTAAAATCCTTACTTTTTGTCACATTAGACCCTGTAAATTTAAATAAATTGAATCTAACTTTTGCCTGTTGTATATTACACATTATAACCCTCAACATTACAGTGAAAATAACATCTAAAATTCTGAACATTATTAAAATGTAATTACTGAAACACCTGGTTTTTAGGGCTGCAGCTATCGATTATTCCATCGATTAATCAAGTAATCGGATAAGAAATACTTTTGTTTTATTGAAGAGCAACAATATACAATAGTTTGGTTTAATTTTCAGAACAAGCAAATTTTTTATTGCCTAATTGCTTACAATATCATCTCTCAATAAACTAAACATATTAAGTGCAATTAAGTGCCATATTATGTTGTTTCTAAAGAAACAATTTTCTGAGATGAAATAACAACTTCAAACAAAGGCATACATTAAACATACATAAACATACATAAACATTACCTTAAGTTGTGTAATTCAACTTTCAACCTGAACTACAAGTTTCAACCTGAGACCACAGGGCCAGCATCTGGTCTCAATCGCTAGTTTTAAGTCTTCTGCAAAACAGAATGATGTTTGTTTTTTGCGTTATGTTCTCATTGATTTTAAAATCTGTGATAAAGCAGTGGGTTTTTTAGGGAGTGGCTATGATGTGATTGACATTGACTGTGCCAGTGAAAGTGTGTAACATAACGTAGAGCATAAGCAGCATTACCCACTTTCCAACCAAGTAGTTACAGGAACGTAGTTATAGGAACAGTCCACTTCTAAACAGTTCTACTAACTACTGTCCCCCAAAACCGTTTTGCTATTTGCATTCGCACTGGTCAAGTGGCCATAGGAACTGCTTGGAGGAATAAGGGAGTGACGCAAGCACCGCAGCAGGCTTTTATAGCGTCGTCACTAGACTTTAGCGTAGCGCCACATACAACATTTCACAGTTTGATGTTTGTAACACTGGGTGTATGATTGGAGATAAGTGTGTAAATCATCTTATGTCTATGCGAATGATCTGGTTGTTTTCCTGGTTCCTAACGCGGCTTGCTGTTCGTTCAGATTACGAGGCTGAAAACGACATCCAATACAATTTTTTTAAAAGAATGTTGTGTTGATCATAGATATATACCACACATATATATATATATATCTATGGTGTTGATAATATCCTAATAACGGAGTTCGAACCGCAGCGTTTAAAAACTAGGCTGGAGTCATAGAAATTGAGTAGCTACTTACCACAGAAACACAAAAGACGACGGCTCCAGCATAATATGTAGTATTATACGCAACAGACAAACAAAGAGTCCGGCGCAATCTATAGGTTGGACCAATCAACGTAGACCTAGGAAAAGGGAAAAGGGAAAGACCCTGCTCTGGAGTAGGAGCTAAAATAGTTATAGGAACTGCGGTGCGAGGGACAAAATAATCCCCAAATTTCTCCTGTCGGAACACAAGAAAAAAAGGGTTATTGGAACGTTATGTTCTAGGAACTGCAAAAATCCCTGCGGTTGGAATGCGGCTATTGCCAACTCTCAGTTGTCACAGTCCGATACCGACTCTCATCTAAAATCGTCACATCCGTAACCAAGATGTCTGCGCTCGTAATGGCAAACTCGACGACTCAAATAAACCAATGGGTGACGTCACACATGGTTACATCCAGTGCTATATATGGTCTATGCCTGAGACTGATCTGTATATAGGCTTATATGTAAATATTAGTTGTACTCAACATATTTTCATTTATATATTTGATTACAATATCACACAGCCCTGGTAAACTTATGCTAGTAGATCGTTGATCAGCTGTTTCTCTGTAAAGAGAGAGAGTGAGAGAAATTGCTGTGCATCAAATCAGCTGTTTTTCAGAAGGGATAGTCAACAAGTCGGCTGTTTAGATCAAATTGTGGACACCACTATGTATTTTCTTGTCTTTGTTTTTGGTACTTGTTGTATTTGGTGTAGATTCATCGACCATACAATGGAATGGATGATTAAGTTAAGACTCAATATTTTCTTTTGCTGAAGCATTGACGTTGTGCTATTATTGTGGTAAGCTAGTTCGATTTTGCTCTGACACACTGTACAGAGTTTTTGTTTTAATTACGTTTGAACTGATTCCAAACTTTGGACACTGTCGTTTACTCCAGCCTGTCTTTTCTCTTAGCCTCTCACTGTTTATGCTCTCTTCATTTTGTAATCTGTGCCATGCTACGTCATGCTATTATTGTGGTAAGCTAGTTTGATTTTGCAGTAGACTCAACGTTGAGTTTTTGTTTTAATTACTTTTGAACTGATTCCAAACTTTGGACACTTTCTGTAATTTTCTTCACCCCGTCTCTTCTCTTAGCCTCTCTATTTACGCACTCTATTTTGTAATATGCACCATCAATCTTCATGGCGTGTGTCACCAGGAGCATCAGCCCAGTGTGTGAAAGTAATAATTACCCATGCGGAAACACCTTGAGCGATACAACATTCTTAACATTGATTAAACGAAGATTTGAGGCAAATCATTGTGCATCGAATTATTCGATTTACTCAAGGAATCATTTCAGCCCTAACTGGTTTGGATAATTTTGTAATTTTGTTTTACATTTTGTTTTAATACTGTTTTTTGTTAGCCAATGTTAGCATTCCAATGAATAGCAGTTAGCTAGCTAGATTACTCCACTCTCTTGTCTAAAATCGCCACTTCCGCAACCAAGATGTCTGCGCCCGTAATGGCAAATTCGATGACCCAAATCAGATCTTCACAAACCAATAGGTGACATCACACATGTTACTGCCAGTGATATATACAGCATTTTACTCAGTCGGAAATAAAACTGGCAACCTTCTGACTACATGTCTGCCTACCCACTGAGCTGCTCTTATTTAAAGCTTAATGTCAAGAAAACCAAGGACATGAATATTGATTTCCATAGAAATTCCATTCTACCTATACAGACTGTGGTTAATGGTGATCTGGTGGAGTTTGTTGATCATTACAAATATCTTCATACTTTTCTTGACACAAGCTGAGTTTTGAAGCCACTCTGAGCGAAGATACAGGGTTACAAAATTCAAAACAAACAGGTCAAAGATTTATTGTATTCTGATTGCGATCATTTTACTTAATAAACTGTAGTAGAATTGTATAATTTTTTTACTATTTTGTTGGGGTGTTTGATTTGAGTATTTGTGTTTTCGTATTGTCTGTACTATTGGTGGTTGCATGTTTGCTGTGCTGCAGAACAAATTGGCCCCTTGGGGACAATAAACATTCTCTACTCTAAGAATACACCATGGTTGGAAAAGTGCTTTCAAACAGGCTCCGGGACAAGTTAGGAGAAGGATACTAATAGATTTCAAAGGTCTTAACTATCTCTCTGAGCACCTTTCAGAGCATTTTTAGTGCAAAGCATATGGCACCACCAACACCTTGCCTAGATCAGGCCGTCCCTCCATACTGGATAACTGAGCCAGGAGGACATTGATCAGGGAAGCATGTGACAACAATTGCACAAGCTTTACACAAAGCTGGCCTGTGTGGCAGGGTGTCAATAAACAATAATCTTCTATAAAAGGGCCACACACTGTCTTGTTTGCGCTCTGCAAAAAAACATTTGGAAGATTTTAATGAAATGATGCAAAAGGTTGTATGGTCAGTTGCATTTTTGGACTGAACTGCAAGCATTATGTTTGGCGAAAATCAAACACAGCACTAATAGAGCTAATAGAGTCATTTAAAAAGACTGATGGCTGAAATTAATGCAAAAGGTGGCTCTACGAAGTCTTAAATCATGGGATTCATCACTTTTAAAACTTTTACATTTCCAAACTGTTGCCTTTTATCGTTACTTGAATGTTGTTAGGCAGAATGTGTAAATATATACAAAAAAAGATATATATTGTTAATGGGTTTTGATTTCAGGCTGTAAGACAAAAAAGTTACTATTTTAAAGGGGTACTATGATTTTCTTTAGGCACTGTATAAACAAACCTATCGCTCTTGTTTCTTTTGCCTGATCAGATTCTGCTGATAAGGGCTGCTTGAGTACAGTGAGACAAATTAGTTTTTGTTTCCAGAACTGTATCTGCAACTGAACGACTACATTTTATTTTAATTACTTTATTTAACCTTTATTTTACCAGGTGGGCACGTTGAGAACATTTTCTCATTTGAAACTGCGACCTTGCCAAGATAAAGTGAAAATGTGCAAGATGACACAAAGTTACACATGAATTACACAAGAATTACACAAAGGAATAAAAATAAAGTAAAACCACCATGGGCAATACTACGGCATTAGAATCAAATGAGCAGAGGTAGTGTGCGTGTGGGAGGGGAGGGTCAGCATGTGCAATGGTTGGATGTGATTTAAAGGGAGTGAGGGTGACGGTGGTGATAAGTTTTAGAGTCTTTTGTAGTTCATTCCAGTCATATGCTGCTGCAAACTGGAAATAGTTTCGTCCAAAGGAGGTAAGGGCTTTTGGGGTGAATAGGGAGATGTACCTGCTTGAGCGCAGGTTATGGGTGTGTAAGGCAATGGTGAGAAGAGTTTAGGTACAGAGTAGTTATGCACAGAATTGAATTCTATGAGGTGATACCAGTGGGTCAGCGTTGAGTGTGTCGTGAGGACCAGCCCACTAGTGTATATAGGTCACAGTGCTGGGTGTTAAATGGAGCATTGGTGACAAAGTTTTTCAGGAGGGGGATAGAGGTAGTTTTGTATATTACATCACCAAAGTCTAGGATTGGTAGGAGATTCATTTTTACCAGGGTGTGTTTGGTAGCATAGGTAATGGAGGCCTTGTTGCAGAATAGGCAGCCAATTCTAGATTTAATTTAGGATTGGAGATGATTAATGTGGGACTGGAATGAAATTGAAGAATCTAATCAGATACCTAGATATTTGTAGGTGCTCACATAGTCTAGTTTAGACCCATCCAGAGTGGAGATGCTAGTCAGGCTGGTAAGAGTCACCTCTGAGAGTCACCAGCATTAGGAGCAACATCATGTTCCGATACCATTTTTTTCCCTACAGATACCGATTCCGATACTTGTGCTGTGGGTATCGCCCGATACCGAGTACCAATACCAGTGTGTTAAAAAAAGAAAAAGATTATACTATGCCTGCATGACTGTGATATGATTATCATTGTGGTAAGCACAGCACTTAGCAAATACATGGGGCACACGTCGGAGCTCCAAATGTTCGTGGTAAAGCCTAATTGCATGCACGTCTTTCAGCATATATGAAATGTGTTCCTTAACTGTCTTGTATATTTTTGGTAGCGCAATTTCTGAGATCTATTTACAAGAAGAAGAAGTTTTATGTATATAGCACCTTTCAATAGCTCAAGGTCGCTTTACATTGTACATTACAATACATTTAGAGACTCAGACAAATTACAGTCACATAGTTACATGTATTCACATTATACAAAATGCATGTTAAATATATATTTTTTTAACTGGGTCTTCTACAACCTGGCAAACAGTACCTTGGTTCCCCAAAGGCTCCATTAAACAACGAAATCCCACATTTCTGACGACAGACATGGGTTGGTCATCCAGGACAATAAACTCCAAGATTTTGTCGGTTAACTTTGTTGCTTTTTGCCTGTCTTTTGGGAAATGTATTTCGTAGTTTGAAGGCAATTTCCCAAGTTTGCTGCTACAATTTGTCCTTATTTTTTTCCCCTTAGCTTTGGTAATTTCGTCATGCTCTTTAGCGTGACGTGTCTTAAAATGTTTGATTAAGTTGCTGGTGTTTAAACTTGCAACACTTGTGCCAACCCTCCAAATTGTTTGCATATGTTGCATGTCGCTGTCTTACTGGTGGGTACATCCAAAGTACTAAAGTACTGCCAAACCGCCGACATGATGCGCTAATGTTAGCTTCTTTTATTGAGGCGTCAAGTGATCAATTCTTCTTCGCCACTCTAAAACAGCAGCTGCCGATGGCAGCACAGCGCAACTGTTTGAAGAGTGGCGAAGAAGAACTGTGTCAGAGCGAAAAGAGCTAACCAGTAAATAGATTCCTATTTCTAATAAATTATGTGGTATCGGATCGGTGCCTGGACTCCAGTACTCGTCGATACCGATGCCAGCATTTGCGGCAGTATTGGAGTCATTTTCGATACTGATATCGGAATCGGAACAACTCTAATTGATATACACAGAGAAATGTGTTGGCCCAAGAATTGAACCCTGTGGCACCCCATAGAGACATTTATAGTCCCAGACAACAGACCTTCAGATTTAACATGTTGAACCCTGTCAGAAGAGTAGTTGGTGAACCAATGGAGGCAATTATTCAAGAAATCGAGGCTATTAAGTCTGCCAATAAGGATGTGATGATTGACGAGTCGAAAGCCTTGGCCAGGTCAATAAAATCAGCTGCACAGTAATTTCTTTTATCGATGACAGTTGTAAAATAATTTAAGACCTTAAGTGTAGCAGAGAGGGTACTGTGGGATTCGAGATGTTTGGTAATCTGTTTGTTAATTTGGATTTAAAAGATTTTAGAGGGACAGGGCAGAATGGATATGGGTCTGTAGCAGTTAGTGTCCCCCCCTTTAAAACGAAAAAATGACTGTGGCTGTTTTTCAATCTTTAGGGATCTCTGAGGATACGAGAGAGGTTAAAAAGACTAGTAATGGGAGTTGCAATGATTGCAGCAGAGAGTTTTAGGAAGAACAGGTCCAAGTTATCAAGCCCAGCTGATTTGTAAGGGTCTAACTGCTTTTGCAGTTCTTTCTAGACATCAGCTGTTTGAGTATGGGGAAGGAGGAATTAGGGGGACTAGAAATTAGGGTGAAATTAGGGGGACTAGGGCATGGTTCTGCAGGGGGTTGTCGGTTGAGAGGCCGGTGGCCCGGGGTGGGGCTGAAGTGGGGTAGCCAGGTGGAACACATGGCCAGCCATAGTGAAATGCTTATTGAAATTTTTGGCTAAAGCAGATTTGTCAGTGGTGGTGTTGTTATCTAGCTGTTGAGCAGTAGGTAGCTGGGGGGAGGTGTTCTTATTTTCATTGGTCTTCACAGTGTCCCAGACCTTTTTTAGAATTTGTGCTACAGGCTGCAAATTTCTGTTTAAAGAAGCTAGTTTTGGCATTTTTGACTATGTGTACCAGTTCCTTACTTCCCTGAATTCCCTGATTTTTTTTAGGCTAAAGTATGCCACATGGCGTTCTTGTGCTTGGTGAGGGTGGTCAGATCTGGAATAAACTGAGGGCTATATCTACTTTTAGTTCTAAACTTTTTGAGATGGGCATGTTTGTTCAGGACAGAGAGGAAGTCATTTTTAAAGAATTACCAGGCATCCTCAACTGTCGGAATAAGGTCAACATCCTTCCAGGGTACCTGGGCTAAGTCACTTCGGAAGGCATGTTCACTGAAATGTTTCAGAGAGCGTTTCAACATAATGAGCAGTCATATTTTGTCTACTGACCTGTTACAGACGCACGCAATGAGGCAGTGATCACTGAGATTCTGGCTAAAGCCAGCCATGGTGTATTTTGAGGACATCTTAGTTAGGATAATATCAATAAGGGTTCCCTTGTTTAAGTTTACGAATGTTGAGCATGTCTCAGTTTAGATCACCTAACAATGGGAACTCTGAGGATAAGTGGTGGGCGATCAGTTCACATACTGTAGGGTATCTAGGGCACAACTGGGAACTGAAGGGGGTCTGTAACAGGCAGCAACAGTCAATTAATTTTAAAAGAAGTAGCTCAAACTGTTAGGGCACAAACTTAGGATAATAGACCATTGTAAACTGTCAATACAGAATACGGCTACTCCTCCGCCTTTAGTGGTTTTGTTATAGTTGGGGATTGATATCAGAATCTTTGGTGGATTTTCTATGCCAGGTATCAAACAGTTAAGATGTCAGGGTTAGCTGAGTGTGCTAAAGCAGTGAATAAATCAAATAAAATGGACAAAGTAACATTGTGAATCCCGCAACCAATCGTAAAATGTAGCAAACTCTTTTGTAACATTCAGTTTGTACATGCATTGCCGCATAGCTAATTTTTTAACTTTCCTTACGAAAGTAAATAATAATAACAAGCAAGATTGACTTATAGCAATATTAGTCTGGTTTTGTCTGTTGATGAAGCAGAGGACTTTTCCATGTTGTTTCATCATTAACACTTGCCGTTGTACTGTAGATCTAGCTGTCCCTCACCAAGTTAGAAAAATGCCAACAATGATTACAATGTTGATTACGAGGTGCGCAAAGGTTAAGAATGGCCAAATATCTATTTTCGAATCAATCAGATTTTTTTTAAGAAACATTAAATATAATTCAGCTAGCCATTTATTTGTGTAAAATGTAGTGTTTAATGTATTTAGGTTCACATGCAAACAGGACCCCATACCGTACGATGGGGTTAAGAATTTGTGTACCTTTGAAGCCCTACTAAATACATATTCAAGCTAGGTCAATCAGCCATCTCATCCTGACCCTAGTGGTTAAAATTTGAGGTCCTTAGGGTCCCAATTAGCTTTGTCTAAAAGCAGCCAGTACACATCCAGGGGTCCACATACAATGTAAAATGTTACAGTTGACAAACAAGGGCAGCACAAATGCCTACATTTATCATACCGATAGATTAATTACTGACCTTTCATTCCTTGTCTACCTTAAGGCGTTTTGACCGCGCTGTGGAAGAGTGGCGACAGTTCCACTGTGACCTGAACGATCTTAACCAGTGGCTCACCGACACAGAACAGGTCCTCACTGAGGGAGCAGGACGGGATGGACACCTGGACCTAGACACGGCCAGGACACACCAGGAGGTCAGGATGTGTGTGTGTCTGTGTGAGAAAGGAAGATCTGCAGCTGTATGAGGTTAGAGTAGTTCACCTAGTTCTGTGAGAACCCTGATGTCATCTAGGTAAAGTATGCCAAATGTTTGATGTACAAACCTATATTTGCACGTAGAAATGAAATGGTTACCGGTTTCACAATAAACCATAGAAAAATTCTCGGTATACCCTGAAGAAGGCGCAAGCCGAAACGCGTCGTTAATAAAGGTTTTTTATAATTACAAAAATCCAGCCTGAGTGACTTGGTTCCGAATCTTTGTGCCTACTTGGCATGATTGTTCTCTATTCTAAACAATATCTAACGTTCTATGTCGGCACAGAATTATATAAAGGGGTGCCCCAAAGTGAAACAGCGATCTAGAATAAAACACACAGTATAGAGAGAGGATGGCTGTGTAGTTTGTCCATACAGTTTTTCACAAGTTTTCTCGCAAAGTGAAACAGCAAGGTTTGGATGAGAGAATGGAAGTATCCAGCAGTAATGCATAATGCAATGTATTTAGTTAATATAATGAGTTAAAGTTAATACGTTGGAAATGTCTTTTGAGCAGTCAGGGTTGTTTTAAACAATAAACAAAACGTGAGTGTGTGATAGAACATTATCTACATGTGTATGATTACCAGTATCAAACAGATATGTGAATGATGACATTCATGTACTGTAAATGTTGTGAACAGATCTAGTATTGTTTAGTAGAAACTGGCAGCATTTTCTTATTATAGCATTTTAAAATGTCTAGCGCCACAATATGTCTATAATAGCCCATTACATGTTAATTTAATGCACTGGTCATTGACGTGGTACGAGTGCCTTCAAATTAGATGAGAGACATCTGTAAGTGTGAGATCTCTTTCCTTTATTTTTATATTGGTGCAGTGCACACAAATGAGAGATGGATAAAACAAAAAATTGATAATTAATGATTTACTTGTGCACTCATACCGCATCAATATTAGTTTTAAAGATATTACCTGCATTCTCAGTTATTACACAAACGGGGATGTGTGCTTTGTGCTCCTGGAAATAATACTGCTGTTTTCCACGGACTCCTACACAGAACATCTAGTGTAATGGATAAGGCACTTGTCTTACATGCAGAGATTGCAGGTTCAGAACCCTAGTAGGGATATTTTTCTGTAGATAAACAAATTTCACATAGTTGAATGTTTCACAAGTTTACAGTATGTTTACAGTATTGTTGTACAGCGTACACTGACAAGGCTTTTGCCAAACTCCCTAAATCATTGAGTTAATTCCATTGCCTGTACCTTCTTGTTGTAAGCTACGCTATTACTTGTTTATTCAGCACATCACAAATATTTTCTGTTGTCAGGGAAACAATACCTAAGAGAATGTAATACTCTGCAGCACACTCAAGATCATTGCAAACCAATTTAATAATAAGCTTTGGTCAGCCAACCGAAAGCTCATTATTGAATTTGTTTGCAATGATCTTGAGTGTGCAGAGTTCCATTTGTCTCTGTTATTTATATTAATGTGTTCAAACTGACATCACATTTTTAAGAGAAGTTCACCAAATATTTGTTTTCGAGATTTTACCTTAAAGAAGTTTTAAGCTGCTCCTTAAAAGCTCTGTTTTTCTGTAGAATCTGTCACACCGCTGTGGTGTAATGTCTAAATGATTTGCCTACGATGCATATTATCCGGACATTGAATCTCTTTTCTGGTGGTAGAAATATGTATTTTTGGACAGAGACTACAGTTGTAGGCAAAGGTTTAGGCACTCCTGACAATTTCCATGATTTGCATTTATAAATAATTGGGTGTTTAGATCAGCAATTTCGTTTTGATCTATCTAATAAATGAAGGACAAAAGAATATTTCAGTAGTGAAATTAGGTTTATTGGATTAACAGAAAATGTGCAATATGCATCAAAATGAAAATAGACATGAATAAATTTGGGCACCCCAACAGAAATATCACATAAATATTTAGTTGAGCCTCCTTTTGCAGAAATAACAGCCTCTAGACGCTTTCTATATCTGTAATGAGTGGCTGGATTCTGGATGAAGGTATTTTGGAACATTCCTCCTTGCAAAACATCTCCAGTTCAGTTAGGTTTGATTGTTGCCGAGCATGGACAGCCCCAGTCAAAATACCCCACAGATTTTCAGTGCTATTCAGGTCTGGGGACTGGCCATTCCAGAACATTGTACTTATTCCTCTGCGTGAAAGCCAGAGTAGATTTTGAGCAGTGTTTTGGGTCGTTCCTGTTGAAATATCCATCCCCGGCGTAACTTCAACTTTATGACTGATTCCTCTACATTATTCTCAAGTATCTGCTGATATTGAATGGAATCCATGCAACCCTCATCTTTAACAAGATTCCCAGTACCGGTACTGGCCACACAGCCACACAGCCTGATAGAACCTCCACCAAATTTTACTGTGGATAGCAAGTGTTTGTCTTGAAATGATGTGTTCTTTTCCCGCCATGCATAACGCCCCTTCTTATGACCAAATAACTTCATCTTTGTTTCATCAGTCCACAGCACCTTCCAAAATGAAGCTGGCTTGTCTAAATGTGTGTTTGCATACCTCAAGCGACTCTGTTTGTGGCATGTGTGCAAAAAAGTTTTTTTCCACATCACTCTCCCATACAGCTTCTCCTTGTGCAAAGTGCACTGAATTGTTGAATGATGCACAGTGACACCATCTGCAGCAAGATGATGTTGTAGGTCTTTGGAAGTGGTCTGTTTTTTTTAGCGTTCTCACCATCCTTTGGCTTTGCCTCTCTGATATTTTACTTGGGCTGTCACTTTTGGCCTTAACAAGAACTGTGCCTGTGGTCTTCCATTTCCTCACAATGTTCCTCACAGTGGATATTGACAAATCTCTGCTACAGCTTTTTGTATCGTTCCCCTAAACCATAATGTTGAACAATCTTTGTTTTCAGGTAATTTGAGATTTGTTTTGAGGCCCCTATTTTACCACTCTTCTGAGGAGAGTCAAAGAGAACAACAACTTGCAATTGGCCACCTTAAATACCTTTTCTCATGATTGGATGCACCTGTCTATTAATTCCAAGGCCTAATGAGCTCACTAAACCAATTGTGTTTTCCAATTGATTAGTGCTAGGTAGTTACAGGTATTCAAATCAACAAAATAACAAGGGTGCCCAAATATATGCACCTGTCTAATTTTATTTTAATGCATATTGCACATTTTCTGTTCATCCAATGAACGTCATTTCACTACCAAAATATTACTGTGTCTTTCAGTTATTCAATAGATCAAAATGAAATTGCTGATCCAAACACCCAATTATTTATAAATCAAAATCATGGAAATAGTCAGGGGTGCCTAAAATATTGCATACAAGTGTATATCCCCATAACAGTGATGATGACTTTCTATATAAAAACCTGGGCACATCCAACTTATCTTAAGAAACATTCCAAGATGTAAGTGCAAACGGAATTGGCAGTATCAATGTCTGTTTGGGAATGGATTTGTTGGAACCGATGTTGTAGTATAGAGTCATCAGTGATGGTTTCACACGTTTGATGAGGGGGGTTTAATGTTTAAAGTGAGTTTCAGTTTGGAATTAAGAATACAGTTTCCTTTGAAATTGAAACCTTGATGTCATCTTTTCTGCTTGCCCATCTCCTTTCTCATCTCCTTTTCTTGGGCCTTGTCTATAATGTAAAATGTTTTGAAGATGATCAATTGATATGTTAAAACCAGCTGAAGGATACAATCTATCAGTGGCACCATATAATCAACCTTGATCTGCAAGTGACATCGATGGAGCAACGTCAGCCAATCAGAGGACTCCTTTGATGGGGATTCCCTGATACCAATGACAAAGTGGAAGATCCCTACAGTGGAGTGTGGTGGCAGCATAATGCTGTGGGCATGTTTTTCAGCGGCAGGAACTGGGTGACTAGTCAGGATCGAGGGAGAGATGAATACTGCAATGTACAGAGACATCCTTGCTAAAATCCTGCTCCAGAGCACTCTGGACCTCAGACTGGGGTGAAGGTTAATCTTCCAACAGGACAATGACCCTAAGCACACAGCCAAGATAACAAAGGAGTGGCTACAAGACAACTCTGTAAATGTACTTGAGTGGCTCAGCCAGAGCCCAGACCTGAACCCAATTGAACATCTCTTGAGAGATCTGAAAATGGCTGTGCACCGATGCTCCCCATCCAACCTGATGGAGCTTGAGCGTTACTGCAAAGAAGAATGGGAGAAACTGCCCAAAAATAGGTGTGCCAAGCTTGTAGCATCATATTCAAAAAGCCTTGAGGCTGTAATTGCTGCCAACGGTGCTTCAACAAAGTATTGAGCAGAGGCTGTGAATACTTATGAACATCCATCCATCCATTTTCTTCCGCTTATCCAGGATCGGGTCGCGGGGGCAGCAGCTCTAGCAGTGGACCCCAAACGTCCTTTTCCAGAGCCACATTAACCAGCTCCGACTGGGGGATCCCGAGGCGTTCCCAGGCCAGGTTGGAGATATAATCCCGCCACCTAGTTTTGGGTCTTCCCAAAGGCCTCCTCCCAGCTGGACGTGCCTGGAACACCTCCCTAGGGAGGCGCCAGGGGGCATCCTTACCAGATGCCCAAACCACCTTAACTGACTCCTTTCGACGCAAAGGAGCAGTGGCTCTACTCTGAGATCCTCACGGATGACTGAGCTTCTCACCCTATCTCTAAGGGAGAAGCCCGCCACCCTCCTGAGGAAACCCATTTCGGCCGCTTGTACCCTGGATCTCGTTCTTTCGGTCATGACCATAGGTGAGGGTAGGAACAAAAACTGCCCGGTAGGTTGAGAGCTTTGCCTTCTGGCTCAGCTCTCTTTTCATCTCAACGGTGCTCTATAATGAGTGTAATACCGCCTCCGCTGCGCCTATTCTCCGACCAATCTCCCGCTCCATTGTCCCCTCACTCGCGAACAACACCCCAAGGTATTTGAACTCCTTCACTTGGGGTAAGGACTCATTCCCTACCTGGAGTAGGCACTCCATCGGTTTCCTGCTGAGAACCATGGCCTCAGATTTAGAGGTGATGATCCTCATTCCAGCTGCTTCACACTCGGCTGCGAACCGATCCAGTGAGTGCTGAAGGCACTCGTACTTATGAACATGTGCTGTTTTATTTTTAATAAATTTGCTATAATTTCAAACACACTTCTTTCACATTGTCATTATGGGATGTTGTTTGTAGAATCCTGAGGGAAATAATAAATGTAATCCATTTCGGACTAAGGTTGTAAAATAACAAAATGTGGGAAAAGTGAAGTGCTTTGAATACTCTCCGGATGTTCTTTATCTGAAGGTTAATAATATGAAATGTTCATTCCATTTAATCTCTTATCTGCTGTTTTTTAGAAGAGCATGATTACTTGTATAATCTTGAAACGATCAAACATCAGGCCAGTGTGTTTACATTAGCTACTAATTTTGTGTGAGGAAAATTGGTTGTCAACTTGAACAATATGCTTTCTCAAGCTAATTATCCAGCACTTTTCACGCTCTGTTGTTCATTACATACCCAAAGCCAGAGACAAAGGGAGATAAGAGAAAGATAAAAGCATGAATGTATAGTCTTTTAATTGCTGTTGTCTGGAATTCTAAAGAGAGACAGGATTTCCCCTGAGTGGGAGAGTAGACTGAAAGCCAGGCATTGTCACCCACATATTTAATAGAATAATATTGTCAGTGCAATACAATGTCTTATCTCCATGTTGAATCCATCACCATCATCATCATCATAAGGCAATATTAATTGTTTTCATGAATTATGCAGTGCCCACTTAGGGCCAAACACTGTATCTTTGAGTAAAATATTGGAATGAGGCTGGTCGACACAATGGGAAGAACTGATGGTAAAATAGAAGAGCCGAAAAACAAGTGAAGGTTCTTTTAATATAATTAAAAAATGTTGTCAGGTTCAATATCTAAAAACACTCAAACAATCGTGTCCTACAGTGCTTTAGCTAGAGATAGGGCAGAGCTGATTGCTTGTGTCAGTGAGGATATAACTTTTTTCAGCATTGGCTTCTCCAAATATCCAGCCTAGTCAGGGCAGAG
>JACXGM010004481.1:21626-38061 GCA_016801145.1 Umbra pygmaea | reverse complement strand
GCACGACCTGGCACCTGCTCACAGTGCCAAAACCACTGGTAAATGGTTTACTGACCATGGTATTACTGTGCTCAATTGGCCTGCCAACTCTCCTGACCTGAACCCCATAGAGAATCTGTGGGATATTGTGAAGAGGAAGTTGAGAGATGCAAGACCCAACACTCTGGATGAGCTTAAGGCCGCTATCGAAGCATCCTGGACCTCCATCACACCTCAGCAGTGCCACAGGCTGATTGCCTAACTGAACATAATTATTTGAAGGTTGACTTTTTTTTGTATTACAAAACTTATTTTATTGGTCAGATGAAATATGCTAATTCCTTGAAATTTTGGGTTTTCATGAGCTGTATGCCAAAATCATCAGTATTAAAACAATAAATGACCTGAAATATTTCAGTTGGTGTGCAATGAATCTAAAATATATGAAAGTTTAATTTTTATCATTACATTATGGAAAATAATTAACTTTATCACAATATGCTAATTTCTTGAGAAGGACCTGTATATGTAATGTGTCCCATCAAGTTCCTAAACAAAGGTGTGCTAACTCAAATCTGGTATATGTCTAGTCTAGAGGACGTCTTTATAGTACCAGCAGCAGGAATCAGCACAATCTTTGATCCTGAGCAGATCCAACATGGAGGCTATCTACCAAAATCTGCCCTCCAAGGCCTCCACTATATCTCAAACCTTGTCCGTTGCTGCATTTATTTATTGTTTCTTGTATTTTACTATCATTTTTACCAATAAAATTATAACTTCAGATCGTATTTCAATATAAAGTAATTTGGTCAAAAGACAAATTAGTGGGAGAACGATTATTATTATTGATATAGTAAAATCTTGGCTGGAAGTTGGCCAGCAGACTCAGCAGTTAATGACTAGGGGCTTACTTTGCTGGGAGACCAACTGTTTGCAAACAGGGGCTGGACTCCACAAAACTATCTATGCCAAAACCCTCATAAAAAAATATCCATATTCATTAACCACCCTTTCCAAAATATTTGCTCAATGGCAAATGGCAAGAAAGAGGGAAAGATATTGGGACAGCAGAAGCAAATTAGCCACTGACTTGCGGCAATGTGACAGCAAGGTGGCCTAGTGATCATGGTTGTCCGTGATCAAGACAGCTAACCCTAATTTCTCCTCCTTCCCCCTGTTACATTTCTCTCAGGTCGTTGTTGCATCTTACCTGGCTAAATAATGGTAAACTTAAAAAGATCAGTCTTCCACCAGTAGAGAGTGCTATTAGACAGTAAACATGACAACAGCGTCCATCATGGCTGATGTTACTCTGGCAAAGTGGATCCCATTTCTTTTTCTCTGCTTACCCATGACTATTTAATAGAATAGTTAGTCATGACTATTTTAATAGTCAGCAGTTCAGAGAATAGGGCCCTCATTTACAGCGCCAAACATAGTTAATTACTACAGTAAATATTTTTTGGCTCCATATGCCAAAAGATTGAATTTGCAATAAACAATATACTGTTAGATTAAAGCAGAGGTTTTTACGACATGGAAATAAATATATTGTTGCAGTGCAAAATGTTTGTAAAATTTATGTCAAATACATTTAACTTTTCTGAAAACATATTTTATGTTCCAAAATGTACACTGCTCATAAAAAATAAGGGAACACTCAAAATCACTCAACGGGTCTCAATGAAAGAAAACATACTACAGATCAAAATCTTTACTGTACATTGTGTAACTTGTTGAACACAATGGCGTAACAACGGTTAATGGAAACCAAAATCACTAACCGATTGAGGGCTGTATTCAAACTCACACCAAAAATCTAAGTAAATAGTTGGAACACAGGCTGTTCTAACTAGCATGAATGTATGTCCCTCACATGCCTGTATGAACTCCCAACAACATCTGGGCATGATCCTGAGATGGCAGATGGTGTCCTGGCGGATCTCCATCCCAGACCTGGATCAAGACATCAGTGTGCTACTGGACAGTCTTTGGCGCTACTTGGCAACATTGGATGCACCGATACCTAACTTCCGAGAGGTTCTCAATTAGATTCCGGTCTGGAGAACGTGAGGGCCAGTCAATGGCATCAATGCCCTCATCATCCAGGAACTGCCTAAACACTCTGGTCACATGAGGCCAGGCATTGTCCTGCACCAGGAGGAACCCAGGGCTCACTGCACCAGCGTAAGGTCTGACAAGATGTCTAACAGGCGACAGGGTACCATTGGCTAGCACGTGGAGGTATATCCCTCCAAGGATATACCTACCCAGAACATCACTGACCCACACAAAATCGATCATGCTGGATGATGTTTCAGGCAGTATAGCTTTCACCACGGTGTCTCCATATTCTTTCACGTCTGTCATATTTGCTCAGTGTGAACCTGCTCTCATTTGTTAAAAGAACAGGATGCCAATGGCAGACTTGCCAATTCTGGTGTTCTCCGATTAATGCGAATTGAGCTTGTGGTGCTGGGCTGTGAACACAGATCCCACTAGAGGACGTCAGGCCCTCATGGCACCCCCATGGAGCCTGTTTTTTACAGTTTGATCAGAAACATGCACACCAGTAGCCCGCTGGAGGTCATTTTGTAGGGCTCTGGTAGTGTTCCTCCTCGCACAAAGGAGCATATACCATTCCTGCTGCTGGGTTGATGCCCTTCTATGGCTCTGTCCAGGTCTCCTCATATAATGGCCCATGTCTTGGTGTCTCCTAAATGCTCTTGAGACTGTACTTGGAGAAACGGCAAAACCTTGTGATGGCACATATGGATGTGCCATCCTGGAGGAGCTGGAATACCTGTGCAACCTGAATGGGCTGCAGGTATCGCCTCAAGCTACCAGTAGTGACAAAGATACTAGCAAAAATGCAAAGCTGAAGATGAATCAGTCAGGAAGGATAAGGAGAGAGCAAATGTCTGTGGCCACCACCTGCAAAATACACTCTAACCCAGTGTATACGCATAAATAAAGTACCTAGGACATGAATACAGAGTGTACGCATAAACTTTAACTGCCCACACTCTTTTCATGAACTATAAATAAAATTAACTGAGCTCCTGGATGCTACTATTTACAACACCAACTGAATACTCACATAACGTAAATCAATATACAATGCTCGACACCTCACGCTAGCTTGGCAGCCTTTAAATAATGAACAAACTAACAGACTAACAATACATGGCTGAGCGTAATCATACTCATTAGAAATACCAGACAACTGGTCACATTGTAGGGTTTTAAATGAATTTATTGGTAAATTATGGTGGAAAATAAGTCAACAAGAAGTGGACCTATAATGAAAATTACAGGCCTCTCTCATCTTTTTAAGTGGGAGAACTTGCATAATTGGTGGCTGACTAAATACTTTTATGCCCCACTGTATAAAGTCCAAACTTAAAGTCCCTGTAGACGCCAGCCCTCACTGGGCTGGGCGTTACAGTGTGTAGATAAATGGAGACCAACGCAGGAAGCGGTGTTCAATTTATATACAAACACTTCCAAAATAACATAGGCTAGAAGGCCTTCGGTCATATATCGTACAGGGGCGACTGTGATGCCCAGAGAATAACAAATCTGATTCTACAAGGCAACAAACAATTGGTATGAGATAAGTACATCATTTACATAGATTTAACCTTCTCAGGAACGATTTGTTACAGCACATTAACTTAGCATGTCATGAGGAATCGCTCTCTGAATACATATAGATTTAAACCTCCTAAGGACGAATACTCATATATATAATGCAGTATATAGCGCCAGTGTTCAAATCATTCTCTTGTAGCTATATCAGATAATGATTAAGTCCAAAACAACAGGGATGACAATCCACAATGATGCACACACCTTCTGGAACACCAAAACTGTCCCAGTATGTCCCTGGCTTCAGGTGTTTGGATAGAACAGGAGGCACTTTTAAGTACTCAAAAAGTTGCAGCATTCTTTGTGCCTTGTTGTGTTTTACACAACATTTCCATTAATCAATATTAGAGGACTTAAGGAGACGTGATGTTGAAATGCATGTGCCATTGCCACTTAACCCAAATGTCCCAGCAGCAGAACGGGAGAGGAGAGCTTATTTGACAGAAGAGTGAGGTAGGCTAAGCAACGTAATCTAGGTCTATGTTAGACTACATTGCAAAAATATCACCATGCATTCCCAACCTTGTGATTCAGTGAGAGTGAGGCCTAAACAATGTCTTTGTAACATTTCTTTATTTACATTATGTAAAAAATCAAAAGCAATGCGCCGTTACAATAACAATCCGCTATGGAACAAGCACGTTATGCCCAAACCACACCTATGATTAATGTAGCTACTTGAGACCTACCCATTTTAGATTTGCGTCGGGCACAAGTGTCATTTAACCCGCCGGCATAATAGCAACAGTGCCCTGGACCCACCCACAATGTCCCTTGCGTTTCGCATTTGATACTTGCATTTCAAATCATTGACTTGATGAATGAGACAATGAATGAATGAATGAATGGATGCAGCTTTAGATTGTTGATGGTAAATGAAAGTGATCTATTGTTAGAAGAGAGTTGACATAGAGGTGTGAACAAGGTGATCTATAGGCTAAATAAAGTCATATGATGTTTGGGTTTCATTTCACATTAAATATACAAAATGGAGACTGACACCAGAAGCACTGACTCCAGACATCCAGGAGGGGGCGACCATGACAATCAATGACAAATGAGGCTGATGAAAAGAACAGCATTCTATTTTAAATACGCGTAACGCTGAGTCAGTAAACATTATTGGGAGCAACAGAGGCAAGATTAAGATGAGATGAACATGCCATCCTAAATCTGTAAATATTTTCTCTGTGGGTGACTTTAAAAATGACTATCTACTGCACAGGTGTCAAACCGGTTCCACGGAGGGCCGAGTGTATGCTGGTTTTTGGTCTTTCCTTTCAATTAGAGCCCAATTAAGACGTAGACTGCCAGATGAGGTGAGATCCTAACCAATTAGTGACATTCAATCATTCAGGTACAAGGTAAAAGCAAAAACCTGCAGACACTAGGCCCTTTGTGGATCTGGTTTGACACCCCTGATCTACTGTATCGACTTAAATCTAACGTCACAAATAACATCCACCATGAAGTCATTAAACATGTTATCACAAGACAAGTCTGTAAATGTGCAGAACATTTTGAAAAATGTAGGAATGCCCAGGTCATGTGACACAGGGTATAAGGTCAGCTGAATGTGTGTTTGAACAGGGGTCAGAAGGTCATGTTAGTTGGGTTACTGAATGGGATTATTTACCATTGTGTCCCGTTAACACAGTCCAACATAAGATAAAGCTTTTGAGTTTTTATACAGAGATAAATCTCAGCCCCAGATATATTAATGTCAAAGGAATAGTGCATAATTTCACATGTTAAATAGCTAACTCATAAATAGAAAGTCAGATTTTTTCACGTTTTAATATTAGCTTGATCAACGCAACAAAACAAGGCATTTTTTATATAATGCTGTGTGCCTTGACTGTCCTGCCTCAGGTTATTAAATTACCGACCAGTCAATCTTATTGGAGGTACACTTCCGAAAACGTTATTTCACGGGCTATTTCAGCGTTTGAGATATTGTAAGAGAAGAACACAATAGTGCATCAGTTCTTATGTTAGGGAAGCAGTCAGTCATATTTACACATGTTCCTTTGTCATGTCACCCTTATTATATATAGCTGTTTTTCACATTAATGTACAAGAGCATAAGGGCAGCTTTGTATTTTATTCTGATTATTATGTACAGTATGACATCAAAGTCAGAGCATCAGGCCTACTTCCGATATAAATTAACAAAGGAAGTGAAGCATTAATTTAGGCTGAATGTAGATGTTACATGTGATATTTGACTATTATAGTGGGTGTTGGAGTGCTGTCAGCACACCCTCTATCACCTGATCCACTTGCTTAAAAAACATGTGGAGATGAGAAAGTGAATTCCGGGAGCATTCCTGTTTTTTTTTTCAATAGATAGCCTTCATTAGCTAATGGCCTTGTCCAGGACTAATCCATTTAGTCTCCTAGACATCCCTCCTCCAGCCTAGGTGGTACGTGGTGTTGCAATCTGTCTCCTTTTAGTATGTGTCCTCTCTCTCTGTCCTTTCTTCATTTTTTCTATTCTTTTCACTCTGGCTCTGCAACCTACTTTGATTTCTGTCTGTTACCAGGCCCATATCTATCATAGTGGACACAATGTCATGTTCTCTGTATTCTTTCTATGTTTTTCATTATAATACTCTGATTATAAGTTGTGAACTGATGAAAACTATGTCCTCAAGTAAAGATTTGGTAGAATAGATATCACAAACTGTGATGCCGGTGGATGGTGGTGGCGACTGCTGCTGATGGTGGCATTGTTTAATAAAAACAAACATTTCATTCATTCATCCAAGTGTAATGAGTTGTTGTTCTTTAGTATATTTGATACTTTGTGTATAGCTTAGTCTTAAAATAATCATGGTTGTGTGGTCAACTCATGCCTAATGCCTCATCATTAGAAGTGGGCTGGACACTAAATGCTAAATGGACTATTGCTACTCTGCTACGCTGCTTTCTCAATTGCTCTCTGAACACAAGTAAGTGAATCGGAATTACAAGCAAAATCAAGGAAAATCCAATAGTCCAGTTGCGCAAAAAAGAACATCTTGAATCGTCTTTGATTTCAAAACAGAGATGTAGTAGTAAGGTAAATGTTAAAGTAAGCCACTAAAGCCAGTAGCCTAGTGCTACCCATGCTAACACAAACGTGAAGCTTCTAACTTAGTCCATCTTTTTTCCCACTTCGGTAACTGGAATGCGATAAACTTGTTTTAACTCCGGCGTGATGTCATTCCCAGGTCCAACCTCCCACTTCCGAGCCAAATGGAATGCAGCATAAGCCAGCCCCCGGAAATTGAAGCTCCTATGGGGAGATTCTGAGGCTACTAAGGCACCACCTTGCGTTAGCATTCCATAGACTCCCATTCATTTTAGTGTTACTTTGACATTGAATAAATGTACATCTGAATCATTAAAAGACTATTTGTCCATTGTTTATTTCTAAAAAAACACAACAATGTATAAAAGGCTCCATTACCTCACGTTATGGCCCCGTAGCAGCCGTTTTTGTAAAAATAGGCTAACGATTGTGTCATAACCACGCAACTTTCTGTTGCACAGTAGAGAAATTACTGTATAGTCCAGGAGAAGCTTGCAGGCAATTGGGGGGACGTGGAGGCATACAGTGAAGGGAGAAACCCATAGAGAGTCCATGAAATGCATCGGAACAAAATATTTCAGCAATGTTTTGATGTATTGGAAATACTTCGGTATGTGGCAAGTGAATTTATATGAAGTAAGATTCGGAATGACTCATATTTCTCTTGGCACAGCTACCAGAACAATTACAACAGACAGGCTGCTCACGTCACATCTACGTCGTCAAGCTCAGTTTGAGGCTGCGCAGTACGCTCGGCTACCACCGGAAAAGTGCTTCGAATTGACTTTACTTGGTCTCTGTCGAAGTCAATGGCGTCGCTTGGTCCAGTTTATATACTGTCTATGCCTTATTCTCGGCACATTCCGTCTAGTCAGACTTCAGTACAGCAGGTGGCAGAATGTTTCCGGACATTAGACCAGAGAAGAAGAAGCAACAAGCAAACATGGCGGCCCACGTTTGTCTTTAGTGATTATATTATAAAGAAAATTCCACGAATACTCTTATCTTAGACATATGTTTTTTTGATAGTAGATTTCAATATCAGGATATTAATTTTATGGTTTCCTCGTACAGTTGATTATTCTATAATTGTATACTGTTATCTGGTAATATGGCGATGCAAAGTGGGATAGCACTTCAGGAGAAGGTCAGTCGGATGTTAAGCAGAAAACAGAAAAAGCCAGTTCTGAAACCCAACAAGCCTCTTGTTCTGGAAGATGAAGTCGCAAACAGGAAAATTAAAAAAGGGGGTAAGATTTCAGTTTCATTTCTACATCTACAAATAATGATGAAACAGTGCCCTAATAGACCAGGCGATACATTTACTAACTGACCTTTCTTGCCATTTTAGCTAAGCAGTGCCTCATTCCTGAGCGAGTGTTATGTTTTGAACACAGATAACTAAATTTTGCAATCACATTACATTTTGAAGAAAAATTATACACAAACAAAACCATTTTGATTGAGCAAACAAAAACCTACGCGTTAAAGATGTATTTGCATGTTTGCTATTATCAATATTAACGTGCAATAATAACCCCTCATGCAGTTTACTCATGTTTTTGCCCTCTCAAAAACGCTCCGGTCATGCCTCCCTCTCTCTCAACCTTTGCACTCAACTCCAGCACACACACTCGCTCAACATGCGTTACATCAAGGGGGTAGGCTTATACCCGGAAGTTGAAGCAGCCCTGGGTGGATTCTGAAATGAATCCCAATATGCATACTACATACTAGAAGTACGTACTGCGCAGGTGGTGGTAAAGCTCTTACTATTAAGTATATAGGAAGCGAGTATGCTAGCATTTGGTCATTCTAACACGTCATAATGTTGCATCTAAAATAGACCACTTCCACGAGCGATGAAGCCCGCGAAGTTTGAACATTAATCATTTGGCACAACCTGTTGATATTTCATTTAAACTTTATTTACAATAACAAAAAACTCATGTAATGACACGTTTATTATTGCCTAACTTTTGGATACTGACATGTAAACACTGCCAAAGAAGGGCCGGCTTCAGGAAACCCCTCCTATTCTGTGTCGCAAAGGATTGTGGGCTATATCAGCCCAAAAAGCATGCAGGGTTGTAGTAGACCATCTGGGGACTTTTGACATACTATATTTGCCTACTATGGTTTGGGACATACTTTTCGTAGTCTGGCATACTATATAGTATGCATACTGTATATGCATAATGAGATGCATTCCTGCCCTTTACCTGACTACAGATATTCACCACACTACACAGAAACGCCAACATCTCAACACTGCCCACCACCAATGAATCCTTACCAACCACACACTCATGTTTACATGTCTCAGACAACACCACCTTGTGACCACCTAAACCTTCCACCGACACCGGGCCTACGTCCAGCTCCTTTTCAACCAGCACACCTAACCCAAGGCACCCCATGCCGCACTGCTTCAGCATAGGTGGCCTTATCCACCACCTTAACCCGCTGTGCCTCATTTGCCCGCTTCTGAACCATACACCCCCCAAACACAGCACTGTGCTCCCCACCACAATTACAACACCTCACCCTGTCCCCCACCCCACACTTGCCATACTCATGTGGACCCCCACACCTAGCACACCGACCCTGCCCTCTGCACACAGCAGCCACATGCCCCATACGCTAACATTTAAAACACCTCAGTGGTGGTGGCACATATTCCCTCACATAAAAACTAAGATTCCCCATGTGCACCCCACTCGGCAATGGCCCTCCAAACTCCAACAATACCGTCGGACTCACCTGCTCAAACCCCCCACTCCCTACTGCCCAACCGTCTCGCTACCACCACCACCCCTCCCGACACCATCTCTTTAAGCTCCTCCATGGACAAATCCTCCAGAACACCCGTGATCTTCCCTCTCACCTTCGCAGCACTCCCAGGCACCTGGCACTTCACCTTACCCCCATTCAACACCTCCAACTTCAGCAACCTATCGCTTTGAGACACACTATCCACCACAATAAGTACCCTGCCACCACTTAAACACTGTGCATCTTTCACCCTTTCAACCTGTTCCTTAATTGCCACCGTGAATGAGACCGGGTGCAACACCCTACCTTCAGAAACCACTAACACGTTATATCCCTGTTCCACAACTCCCTGTGCTGGCCCTTCACCCGAACTACACTCACCACTCTTTCTTCTGTGCATGCTTCTTCTTCCGCCGTACATAACGTGAATCCTCAAAACTTACCCCCACACCGGCAACACCCACACTCCCATCCAAACTCCCCTCCATGCTGACCTCATTCCCGGTACAGATGTCGCGACCCGCCACTACTACGGCAGCCAGACTGCCCCCTCCTCAGATTTCTCTTGGCACAGCTACCAGAACAATTACAACTTTCAGACAGGTTGCTCACGTCACATCTACGTCGTCAAGCTCAGTTTGAGGCTGCGCAGTACGCTCGGCTATCACTGGAAAAGTGCTTCTAATTGACTTCACTTTCTCTTCATAGGAATGAATGGCAAGGCTTTGTCCATCTTGTATACTGTCATTGTGTTACAAATGTGCCACAAAATCAACCAAACTGAGAATTTAAGGTTAATTTAGATTTTGCTGTTGGTCTCCAATTAAATCGCTAGTAGAACTATCTACAGCATCCCGGAAGCATACAAAAAAAATAACTGACTACATTGAGTTGTTCAACTACTGGATTAAAGTATTATTAACAGAACTGCCTCGCTAGTTTTCTCAGGCGTAACAAAAAATTTAGTTTGGTTCCGGTTTCCGGCCGACCCTTTCAATTTATGTGCGACCCAAATTTATTTTATGACCTACCGTTTTTGTAAGGCCTAATTGCCTTCAGTCTAAAATAGTTTTCCAAGGTCTTAAAAAATTGCTATTTTTGTGCCATTGTACTTTAACATATTTCTTGTGATCAGTATTAGATTGCGCATCGCTCAGTACCTAAAACCAACGAAAATAACGACCCACTTTCATTGTACTGTAAATCTCCACAATCTTCGTTTTGTGTTGCATTAGCGCAGGTGTAGAATGCGATTCATATATTTTATTACTTTTGAACAATTCTGAACAATGCAGCAAAAGACCTTCTCATTCGCTCACTAGAGCACCAAGGCATTACCAATCGCTCACTGAAAGAGCTTCTAAGTTGTGTAAGCAACTTCCTTATTTGCCTCTGCCAAAAGTTGTACACACCAAAAAAGACGAGCTGAAAAATTACATTTTGGGGACCGGGCTTTTGTGTGTGTGTGTGTGTAACATGCTGGGACACACAGGGTGGTACTGTACATGAACAGGTATGTAATCAAAAAATAAAGTATCCATCATTACTATAAAGGAAAATAAAAAAATGAAAAAATTCCTTGCTGCCACTGGGGAAAAAATAAAATAAAAGAATAAAAATAATTCCCTACCGACCCATGGCCTCAACTGACAACCAACAGGAACCAAACTTTTTTTAGACCTCAGGATAAGTCAAACTTACTTTAGTCACAGAAGGAGATATGTTATTGTAAGTCAAATAGCACAACGTCATTATAATACACAAAACTAGCGTTGCGTTTCTGTAATATAAGTTCATTAAAAAAATTTGAGCCCGACCGATAAATATATATGCGTAACAAAACATAAACAGATTTCCCTAACATTATTTGTAGTTATGAGTCCTCACTAAAATAATATGATAATGCAGTTTAAAAACTTATAGAACTTGTTTTTTTTATTGTCACAACAGAACCGAGGAACATTGGAATATATTAAAGTTCTGATAAATGTATAAATATACAAACTTAAGATATGAAACTTAGTCCTTACATAAGTAACATAACAACAACACAAATATAAGTACCAGTATTAAAAGACTTGGTGAGCTTCATATAAAACGTTGAACAAGACTGGGAAAAAATATTCTGTTAAGTTCAATAAGTTCTGATAAATAACAACAACAGCAAAATTAGGGCCGCAACTAACGATTATTTGGATAATCGATTAATCTGTTGATTATTTCTTTGATGAATCGGATAAACAAACAGATTAATAAATATTTCCATAACTTTCTTTAAAAATATAAATGTTATTTCAAATTGACAATTTTAACACAACAGACCTAAATATATGCTATAAAACATCTGTAGAAGATATGCTCATTTCTTTAGTAAGGTGCAAAATATGGTATTTTTACTTTGCTTAGACGGACCTGAGATGTTAAAATAATTGTCTACAAAACAATTATAGAAACATAGTTGTAAATAACCTTATAATAAGGCCTCGGGATGCTCATATTGACCATTTAACCGTTAACCGAAATTAAAACATTTGACTGATTAATACTATCAGTTAAACGGTTAAGAAGTTTTTTTATTTTTTACGTATATATAGCCTATATTAGTTAAATCACGTGGCGCGTTATATAGGTAATGAAGAGCGAAATATACCAGCTGTCTGTTTTGTGTCTGCAACGCGTTCTTCATTTAAAATGACAACCGTTGGACATTTATGATGACTGTGATATTAACTTGCGCTTTCATTTTTTCATGTACAGAAACGTATAACGCTATCGTATTGGGAAGCATATATTATTTTATCGGCTATAATTCATCATGCTCCTGATGCATTATAGCCGACAAAATAATGTTACCTTAAAAACAACACACACAGTGATTGACAACACGCACTTTATTTTCGGAGAGGACCGTAATGGTAATTTCAATGACATGGGTGCGCTCGGCAGATATTGTATAGTTAGTAACTTAACGCATAGCAAGCGTTAACATTTTGTTTTGTGTTAATGAAATATAGCCCTTATTTGCAGTAGGCCTCCTGTAAGCAACAACCTTGTTCCAGATTGTCACCGACAGTTTTCATTCTATAATTTGACAAATCTGTAAACCCTGCATCAAGGCTACTTTCCTTTGATTGAAAACAGAAAGTGAAAACTTCTACGACAAATTTTCTGCAACAATATTTTGGTTGGTGTGGACTTTAACAAAATCAAAGACGCAGACTCCAGGTATCTTTCTATTGTCGAAACGTTGGACACTTAAATATAATTTTGGAGCAAGATACCTGGAGTGTGCGCCTTTTCTTTGATTTTGTTGATTATTTATATCCAACAGACAGCACCTCTATATACTAGGTACCTGGGTGTGCGCCAGAATATAGTTTTTCCTGGTGTGGACTTTACGCCAGTTTAGTTTGGTGAAACCAAACATCGACACAGCTTTAGTATGAAACTAACTAGTTTTATCGTATCGTTGAGTGTGGACTTTGCACCCGAGTGAACTTATACGCAAAGTTGGTGCACCCAGCAGCTGTTGTTGATCTGTTCTGTATGCTGTTTAGACATTAAAACAAATATGTGAAAAAAAGTTTGTATATTGGTTACAGACACTTGTCAATTTAATTTTTTACTTAAAGCCAATTGAATCTTATAATCTTATCAGTTAACGGTTAATAATCGGTTAACGAGTTCCGGTTGTCGGTCAGGAAAATTACTCGAAATGAGCATCCCTAATAAGGCCTGTTGAATAGTAATTTCGTTGCATTATGTATTTTACCTGAAACATTTAACAAATTAGCATCCCCCGAAGAAGTACAAGGTTAGTGTATGTTGTAATACTGTAATAGTAAGATCTGGTTTGTGTTTTAAATTAGTTTTGCACTATAACTTTGTTTGTTTACTTGAGCACTACCGGGCAGTGTTAATGAACTTGCTAGATTAATGTTAGCTCTACCACGTCTGCTCCACCCTAAACATTAATTAGCCAGCTAGTTAAATACACTTGTCATGCAATGTTAAAGTGGATTTGATTTAATATACCTTTTATGCTGGATCGTGACCAAACACGGGCTAATTGATAAATTAGAACTACCTGCTGTGGGAGGAACTATTCCTAATTTCAAAACGCGATGCTATTATTATGTAGTAACTTACCCTGCTGTTGATTTCCCTTTGTTTATCGCTCCAACCTTTTTTCTTTTCAAGTGCTCCGTCATTACGGTGGTGCTCCGGTCCCATGCCATTTATGTTTTACAGAGTTTACACGTAGGGCTGTGCAATGTATCAGAATTATATCGATATCGTGGTATTAGACTGATTATCATCTTAAATTTTGGATATCGTAATATCGTGATAGGACAAAAGTGTTATCTTTTCCTGGTTTTAAACGTACAATATGTAGTTTTTGGCCGCTATGGGTCTCTCAATCAAAACAATAGCAAAAGATGTACTTGGATGACGTCGGGAAGTAGCGTCGGTTCATGGGTTTTGTTATCGTCGTCATTGACAACCTTACAATCTAGCGTCTCCGGCAGAAAAAAATGTTCACTGACCAAGTAATGTATTGTTAAAAATATTATAACTTCATTCACGTTATGTTTGGCGGTTCCCTGGAACTTAGAACAACTAGAGCAGTCAAAGGTTATATGATGCCATTGACGGAAGACAAAATGAAACGTCCCGTGTCTTCGAATTATATTACAAATTTCTCTGGGTTTCAAAGTTGGTGGAAATATTTAGGATAATGTAAGTACACAACTAAGACATATATTTAATATAGGTATAGTGATGTTTTACTGTTTTAATGCAAAGTATTGTTTTGTAAAACTACATATTGAAACTTTAAAGGCTGGATAACAGTAAAGTGATGTAATTTACTGAACTTACCAGACTGATCTAGCATTTCTATTATTTGCCTTTACCCTACTTAGTTATTATATACACATCAATGATGATTATTTATCAAAACTCTCATTGTGTAAATATTTCTTTGTAAGCACAAATTGTCAACCCTACAATATTGCTGAAATATCGATATTGAGGTATTTGGTCTACAATATTGTGATATTAGATTTTTTCCATATCGCCCAGCTCTATTTGCACGTAAAACCTTTTTGTTGAATTTAAGTGAAGTTCTGCCATAATATTGAAGATTTCAGTCAGACATTTGAAAATGTTTTTTCTTTCTTTAAGTGGCGTAGCTCCACCACACAGCGAGCAACAAACTAAACCCAACGAATCGATAATGAAATTTGTTGCCAACAATTTTAATAATCAATTTTTATCGATTTCATCGATTAGGTGTTGCAGCCCTAAGCAAAATATAAACTACTATATACTGTATATGAGGTAGTGTACTGATTCAGTCAGTCCTCAGTAGCTCCAGTCCAGAAGAGGCAGGTTTTATTTTTTAAATATGAATTTATCGGCCATTATAAATGCTGATACCGATAGTTTGGAAAATGCCTAATATCGGCGCACCGATATATCTGTTGTGCTCTAAAAAAATACTTCACCACCAACCGGTCTGCTTTCTCCCAGGCACAGGGCGAGAAGGCTGAAAGTTATTAATGCATGTCATTGCCTACTGCGGTGTTGCATGAATTAATAACCCTTTGGGAAGGACGACAATGTCGGCAGTTTGTGACACTTCTGGGTGAACTAGGGATGGGCATTTGATGAAACTGTCTTCGTCGATCGTCGGGAGAATTAACGATCGACTATCGATTAATCATTATTTTTTTTATATTCAAATTCATTGTTATTTAACTTTTTATAAATGGAAAAATCCAATGAAAATATTAAAATACCGTGAGTTTTTCCTCGATGAGATCTTTATTACAAGAACAACAACGTGTGGCAGTTAAACTGGACGTTTGGTTAGTCTAAACTTGAAGATATATGCGCTGCGGTGCTCTAAAGCTGCGGGACATGCAGCTGCGAGCCGGTGTTCTTAAACAGAGACCCTCGTTCCAAAATAATTAAAAAATTAAAAAAAATAATGTTAAACAATAACTTAACCAAAAACATGATAATAGTCTAATTAGATCTGGCAGGTTTTTTCGAAATGTAACTTAAATCTATCCAAGGCACGGAGGCGAGAAAGAGGGTGAGAGAGATTACCTAACAATAATTAGGCTACATAACAAATTAGGCTACTTTACAAAGCCTCATAAAAATAACTAGTAACTCACATGCAACTTCTTCACCAGTCTGCTGATTTTTGTTGAGAAAGATATAAGCATTGACATGATCTGGGGTCAGACGCGACCGCAAACTTGTGACTGTCAGTTCAGCCTCCGAAACACCGGCTCTGGGTACTGGCATTGCCGGGATGCACAGATACCTCTGCGCTAAATAGGCCAGCCCGGGGAGAGATATCTATGTGAGCGGGGATGAGTGTTTGGAAAACCTGCTCCTAGCTAACTGAGCGGTTGCTGCGCTCCGCTCTACCACTACACACTTTTTTCAACTCCACTCAAACCCGCACATCGCTCACATGAAAAATAATGATACTGCAAATTGCAATATTAACAAAACCCATCCATTGTGTGACCATGTATGTCGATCATTGAAATATTATAACTAAATCGACTTGAATTGTTTTAACGTTGTTTTGTTTAAATTAACATGAAAGTGTGACCATGTAGCCGACAAGAAGAAACAAACAGTATTTAAAGAGTACTATACAAATGTTAATACAAGACAGTGCAATCTAATTTTAGAAAGACAATTAACTAAAAGTTTTAATTGCTCGTTCTAACCAGTAGATAGTGTACGCACCTCGTTACTTTCTTTTCGCATGTGCACGCATACAATATCGTGCTTGCAGAGCCTGTCTTTTCATATTCCATAAAGACTCATCAGCCAGGGAAGTAACCTACACACGTAGAGGCTCATTAGACTGTGCATGTCCTGATCATTTGAAGTGAGCGCGACTGGAGCGGTAGGCTACTT
>JACXGM010004481.1:0-21526 GCA_016801145.1 Umbra pygmaea | reverse complement strand
AATACCACTCCGCTCACATACTCTGCCCCGGGGAACCTGATTCCTCGTCATGAATACTTTTGAAATCAAAACGTAAACTTGCAGGTAACTGATTATTGCGCTTGGGTGGTATAATTTTAATTGCTGCCACACAGGGAAATTCATTTAATTACTTTAAAAAACGTATACGCAACGCAACCTGCATTAGTTTAATCGATAACAATTGAACTTGATCGACGAAATTCTTAATGATCAATTGTCGATCGTCGATTAATCATGCCCATCCCTAGGGTGAACATTATAGTGCAAGTTAGTTCTGACATACTAACGTTAGAAAATATTAAGGAAGGAGATGTAAACTATTGAGATTATTACTAGTAATAAATATTAACCATTTTTGACCTGCAGTATAAATTATGTTCTTCTGAATATGTAAGACCATTTACTTTTCTATATTTGAATTGGGGGAAACAGGCTGATAAACATCTAATGGCATGACAGATTTTGGCTTGATGAGTGACATTTGGCATAGCTATTAAAAGTACTTGTATCTGCAAGTACCCAAAATGAACTACTGGGTACTTGTATTGTTGTTAAATAAAGTGGTATCAGCACATCCCTATTGGTATTTCTTTGCCACACACATCCATGGTCATCTAATATAATTACAGAATACAGATAAACTTTAGGGTAAATACAACATTAAATGAAATTTGATAGTCGAAGAGAACAAACACAAAAATAGCACAAATCCAAGTGGTATAGAACAGATTGTGTTGAAGAAACACCAGGCTAACCGCACCTTCTAGAAAGCAATGCAATAACAACCTACGGTACATTACCTGAACCAAGGAATGTCTACAGTTATGAAAGAATGAATATCCTTTACACTAACTTCACCACAGTGCCTTCTGACATTTCTCCCCTTGGCTGCCATTGTAAAAGGACTGGCATAGGGTTGGGTATCGTTTGGATTTCAACGATTCCGATGCCGAACCGGTACTTTTAAAACGATTCCGATTCCTAAACCGATTCTTGAAAAACTAAAAAAAAATAACATTAAAGAAAGGCTCTTATAGAGTTTTTTAAAGAACATTATTTAAATTTAACAATATATTAATGTTTTAAATTACTTAAATATATAATAATTAAACCTAAGTCACCTAACACACAACTACAATAACTTAATAATAAATAACAGTTACACTATTAACAGGTAACAACAAAATAAATGTTGAGTTGGTATGCTAACTAAACCAGCTTCAAACTTGAGCAGTTCTTTTGCAGAAAAATGACCATATAGCCTATGCCTTCTCTGGCAAGTGTCACACCCACGCCATCTTTGAGGACCTTCCGGTTCTCTCAGTCACCCGAATACTAGGATTTCATTAGTGTCAAGTCCAGGTTATATTGTTCAGCAATAGTACCTTATATGTTATTGGTTAGAGGAGGGTAAGTGGACCTCTAGCCTTCTCTATGTTTCATTATAGACACCAGTGTTCCGTTACGTAGCTGTTGCCTATTGTAATTAAGAGAGTATATTACCAGATCATTTGTGGCCTGTATTTTGTTGGTTAATCTGCTGGTTTATCTTGTCTTGTTCTCGTTCTGAACTTGTGTATGTTATATCGAGTATCTGATTAAAACCGCCGTACCTGCGATTGCTTCCATTCGTTATTCATTGGGACTGAGCGTGACAGCAAGACTGTACGACGTGCTCCCCTGACTTATTCTTTTGCACTACCGTATCTCAGACGTTCTCCCAAATGACGTTCTCAGGAAATTATTTTGAAAACATGATTTATATTGTATGCCAACATATTTATGGTGTTTTTACGTTGAGCTGCCCGTTTTGTTATTAGGCTATATTCGTCCTTCTATTATGCTCCAACTGCATGTTTCATTTCTCCGGTTGATGCAAGAACATTTCACACATTCCATAGCATTCTAAATTATATATTAACGTTCAAGGTTAAGGTTAGCTATGTTGTTACCATTTATTGTATATGTTGTTACTTAGGTGAAAGGTTAGGATTAGGGTTAACGTTACTAAAAAAGTATATATATAATGTGCAACAAGCTTGCGTCATGCTGGAATGGAGAAAAACACAAAGTATCCATCTGGATTTGAACTCGCAAACTCCGGGATGAAAGTTGGGAAAGTTTGGCATTTTAAAAGTAACCTACATTAACGGTATCTAGCCAACGGTAGACTACAGAGAAAGTGTGTATTTTTACTTCCGTTTCGCAGCATCAGAGGGGAAATACTTCAGTCGACACATTAAGTGGAATTGAAATTAGGAACCGAAATTTGCGTTCTGATCCGGTCCGATTCCTATCGGTTGCGTTGGAACCGGTTCCATAGTCGAACCGGGTTTCGGTACCCAACCCTAGACATGATCTGACTGAACAGCTGATAGTGGTCGAAATTAGTCTACTTTGGGAATGACGTATATGTGACACGTTCACTTTACAACAATGATCAAATATGAGCTGTCCCCCATATTGAGAATGCCATATTATGTAGATAGGTAATGCTAGCCATGTATGTGGTAATACAGGATGAAGAAAGCATTCATGAAAATACCTAACTAACATTACTAACGAACAGGTCACATGAATCTTGCCTTGAATTAGCTTTATGCTTGCTCTAGCATGATTATTAGCTAGCCAAACTCGATACTAGGCAAACTAAGTTATATTATCAACTGTCAGCTAACCTCAAGGCGAGATTGTAGGTTTTGCTAAATGTAAAATATGGTGGTAGGGGCATTGTGGTTTGGGGCTGTTTTGCTACCTCAGGTGCTGGGTAGCTTGCTATCAACAATAGGAAAAACTGAATTCTTAAGTTTTTCAAGACATTTTTGCAGAACAATTGTTAGGACATATGTCCGCCAATTGGAGCTCAACAGTATTTGGTTGATGCAACAAGATGAACGAAAGCACAGAAGTAAATCAATTACATAATGGCTTCAACAGAAGATATACACCTTCTGGAGTGGCCCAGTCCTGACCCAAATTCAATTGAGATGCTGTGGCATGAACTCGAGCGATTCAAATCCCAAGAATGATTAAAGAATTTCTTTAATGAGGAATGTTCCAAAATTTATACTGACCGTGGTGCAGGTCTGATATGCAAATACAGGAAACGGTTGGTTCAGATTCACACTGCTAAACGAGAGTTAACCAGTTATTACATCTAAGGGCTCACATACTCTTTCCCACCCTGCACTTTGAATGTTTACATAATGTGTTCAATAAAGACAGGAAAACGTATAATTGTTTTTGTGCTATTAGTCTAAGCAGACTACTTTTATCTGTTGTTGTCAATTAGATGATCAGATTACATTTTAATCTGAAGTTAAAAAAATTATGCAGAAATCAAGTTTATTCCAAAGGGTTCACATTTTCTTGCCAGTGTTTATGTCAACATTCTCTTTTTGTGATAATTGCAGCAATTTAGAAAGCCATTACACAGTTTGTTTTTCTCCATAGAGGCGACCTGCGTCACTGAGATGTCCATGATGATGGCTTGCTGGAAGCAGAACAACTTTGTTGATGCCCTCTGTTCAAATGAAATGCAGTCCTTCTACAAATGTGTTGAGAAAGCCCAGGTATGGTGCTGCAGTTACTTAGCAGAATACTTGCTCTGGGTCTTGTTTTACAGATAAACCTATTCTTGCCCCCTGATGTTTTAAACAAGGTCAGAACTTCTGTTCTTTATTAAAAATGGTGTTGGGATGTTAATTAGACGGTACTGTTTAAGTCATATTCTTCAGGGTTTCCTGTTTTAGGTGGAGACATAACAAAAGTATCCCCCGGGCATGTTTTCTTTTGGATCTTCCCTGCTGTTTTGCTTTTTTCCAGCATTTGCAGTAATTCGTACATCCGCTAAATTTGTGTTTTTGGTGCTAATTTCCCCTTATCAGTTAAGCTACTCAGCCACCCCATTCTACTATAGCACTGCACAGAAATTACACTTTCAGTTTATTGTCTACAAAGAATAATTCAGAATTTACAAATGTAAATAAATGTCTCAAAGGTGTTATGTGTGTTCAATAGAAGTGTTTTATATAACTGTTTCTCTATTTCTTTACAGATTGCAATGAAGGCCAAATCAGACCAAGCCAGCATCAGACAAGGGGGACGCCTCCCACCCAAACAAGTCAATACGCTGCTAAAGAGACACCCCAATAAACAGACAGAAATCTAACACTACTCCCAGCCCTACTATGACAGTGTGTTCATTTACTATGGTTGTGGGGTCACCACAGGACATTGGCCAGAGTGATATCACGCTCTGCCCTTGTGCTCAGCTGATGACTCGGCAGAGTCTTACGACAAAGATCCAGACATAATAACTTATAGAAACATCACAAATATTTCAGGTGCCAGATGTGATTAATCAACCAAGGGAATTAAGTGGATGTTCTAGACTGAAGGTGCACTGATTGTTATGTTTAATTGAGCATGGTGTTATAAGTCTTTATATTGGCATTTGGCCTCTCACAGAATTATTCTTACTTTGAACATTGCCTTTAGTGACTGTGAATTTTTTTAACATATGCCCATTTCTGTTCAGATTTACTTTATTATATTATTAAATGGGGATTGTGATACCATGCAAATGTGTTTTCTCTAACATGATGGACAATATGGAAAACGTATGACTGATTGTCATCTCAGTGCCCTGACGTGGCTTCCATTAAAATTATTTCCTTTCTAAATTATCTCTAATTCCATACTGAACAGTGGTGGCTTGTGATTTTTATAATTTTGCAATATTAAATTATTGTTGTTTGGAGAACATCGTCATTGGAAGATGACCTATATGTGATACCTATTTTTCAGTTTCTAATGCATCACTTAAATGTTATCTGAAATATACCTGATATAGGTCAATGTTTTAGCTAATACAGTTTAGTAATATTGGCCAATTATCTGCATATAACATTACATGCCAGGAAACAAAGCCCCTTGTGAGTCATAATCACAGAGATATTGGATAGCATTAAGATGATTGAGCAACAAAGTCAGTATCTCAGTGGCTGGCTACTGGAATTTCTGCTCCAGTTTTCATTACATTATAACTCGCTTAATTCTGTTTACTTAACCTCAAACTCAGGCAGTGGTTTTTGTACTAAACTTGTGTTTCTCAAGACAGTTTCAGCATTAAGATGTTGGATGTTTTCATGCTTTGTCTGCCTTCCAGGAAAATGCTAAATCCCTCATCAGACTTGTGTAGTTTAAATATTAAGTGCCCCTCATTATAAAGAGAAACAATGCCACCCCACCCACGCTCTCCCCCATTTCCTCACCCCCCATATCATTTCCTGCTAAATGTCCAAATTTGCGCAGGAAATGCTGACCTCCATCATGAGCGCTTACACAATTGGGTTTGATCAAAGAACCACAACATACCTATGGAAACATCAGGACATTGGAGTGCATTCCTTAATTTCTAGATTGTTCTACTCGGACTGGTAGTTGTTTTAACATACATTATTTAAGTGTAGAAAAGGCAACCGTATTTTAACATGCTGACCTTACATGTTTCCCAGGTGAATATAAAAATATTCTAGATCAATTACATCCCTTCACCTGCTCTTAAACTCATGCCTCGTCTTGTCACTTATCCAAATCCATATTCATGAAAATGCCTAGCTGACATTCCTAAAATAATTGTCCGTGACTGAAGCAACTGAAAAGGTCCTCACAATAATATCGAACCTAAATGGCACATTTGATTCCTTGTTAAGACCAGAATTAAACTTCCGAAAATAAAAGTAGTTTGTCAACTCTTAAATTACATAGGAAGAGAGCAAATGTATGTTGTCACCACCTGCAAAACTATTCCCTTTTTGGGGGTTGTCTTGCTGTTGCCACTCCAGTGCACCTGTTGTAATTTTTATTTGCACTAAAACAGGTGACATTGATTCACAGTCGCTTATGCTTCCTTACTGGACAGATTGATTCCCCCTAAAGTTGAAATTAATTGGTGTTATAGGCCTACTGTGATGACTGCGTGTTCCTTTATTTTATTTGAGCAGTGTATATGCATTTACCTCTACTAATAAGCAGTCTGATTATATTCTGTACCCATATATTACTTGAGGTGCATCTCGGGATCTCATGTGATACACTAACTAATAGAACTAACCTTGTAAACACTAATAATAAGATTAATTGTTACCAAAATATGGTTTATTCAGATTTCTGTTAAAAGCGCTCTACGTATTGGTCACAGAAAATAAATAATATATATTTTTTAAACTCGGGACGCACCTTCACCTTTAACACAGTTAAGGAAAAGACAGCCAAACGATGTAGCTATAGTCTGCTTCTCCCTGATTGAAATGGTGTATTTGACAAGTGGGCGTATACGTGTCCAATACGCAGGCAATTTATTTTACCTATGCTCTGTATAGTATGCAATACTAGCTTGAATGCTTAAGCCTAAGGGTTTCGCTGTTGCCACAGGGTGTGAGCAGTAGCAGCTACTTAAACAAAATGAGAATACCTTAAAATAGGCTACCCATGCATAAATGGCTGAGCTTCACAAGTCATGATCTATACATAGTACAATATATTAGAATGTACAGCAAATTGCAAGCGATATTTTAATTCTTTCAAATTGTTTAACAGCAATTTCATTGTAACATAAATTTTACGCGACACAAATTTAGACTATAGTACTAGGTCTGCTTAAAGAACAAGATCAATATTTGCTACTAACGGAAAAATGTCAAAAAATGTAATTGTGACATTTAAAATTAAATTGCCAATATCTGTCAATGGCACATTCTTGATAAACATTTCAATATAGGTTTGATGGGAGAACATTTGTCATTCAAATCAATCGTAGCTACCTTTGCCTTTATATCCATAAGCATTAATATTCATTAGGGGCCTACTCAGCTTAATCAATTCTTCCATAATAAATCCTGACACCCTAAAAAACACTACCCATCATTTGCGCGCAGTGACGTACTACCAATTCAACTAGACCGCGTTAAACTTGCTGTCTCGACTTCGGCGTATATTTTCACCGGTGTCTCCTTTCAGTGACACTTCCTCATGAGGTGGTTCGTCATACATAGCCCAGGCTTGGAACACAGCTGTTACCTACAATGTTGTGTAAGGTCATAGGAGTTTCGATTATTGTTTTTATCTTATTCCAAAAAGAAATAACAACCGCAACGGCTTTTGTCCCCAGCCGCGCCTAAGTTTGGACGGTCAGTGCTTTATCCCGGTCAGTCAGTGTTGCTTGTATCTGGATGCTGGCTTTTTGCTTTGTATATGCTATGGATGAAATCTTCTCAAGTCGCGAGCTATGACACATGTAACAGGAAGATGGACAAGGAAGCTTTAAAGGGACTCTTTTCACTCCTAATAATATGGTGTTTTTTGGTTTCAGTTTCTGGAGAGGTATGTGTCTGCCTTTCATGTTTACTGTGCGTTTTTGTTTACGGTGTGCTGTTAATTGTTCATAGATACGGTAAACCGACATAAACAAACTACCATTACAGTCATTTTAAATGCATGGGCTATGTAGTAGTCGACACCTATGTATAGGCTACATATACAACATCATGCTGTGCTTGTCACCCCATGTGCCAGCTAACCCCGAGATTAAATTATTTGGGTTACCCATTTACTTGAATTCACAAGCTTCACATGCGAACCAGCTGTTACCCTTATCAGTTTGATCTGATTTTATTAGTCGTGAAGAAGTTGGGACCTTAGTGATTTTATTTAAACTACTGTTTAAACCATACTAATCAATTAATTTAAAATATTTTAGAGAATAGAATGAGTAGAGTTTGGTCTGAGCACTGACTGCCTGTGCTTATAATTGTCTACACAGCACATTAATTGTTGAAACAAAGACTTGATTATCAATACATTCGGATGTATAATGAACTGTGCTAGAGATTTCAGATGCACCTTTTCTGTCAAACCGCTCCTGTTGTTTTAATCAGTAAGGTAGTCTATTGTACTGGTGTGCAATACTGAACATTCAAGGAAAACACCAAGACCAAACAATGGAACAAGTTATTAATAATTGATACTTTTCTTGCAAATAGCATTTAATTAAGCAATAAGGCACGACCGGGTTTGGTATGGCCAATATACCAAGGATGCGCTTATACATGAGGCATGGCAGTGCCTGGACACAGGGCTTAGTGTTGTTGGCGTGTTAGTATGTTGGCAATATATCACACCCCCACGAGATTCCTTTTTGCTATTATGAACCGGTTTCCAACTCAATTAGAGCAGTAAAAAATGAAATCATACCCGTGGTATAGGGTCTCATATTCCATGGCAATAAGCCAATCACCATTCAGGATTCCAAGCATCTGGTTTATAATTTCAGTTATAGTACGAGCAGCTTCAAATGCTCATCATTTGTATATGATGCAGGGCTGACAAAAACGGACAATCTACACAACTTACAGTAGGCTTACACATTCATAAACAGTTTTTCAATCTTGCATAGATTTCTTTTGAACTTCTGACTAACCTCTTAGCATGATTGAACAGTTTGTTTGAGAAGACAGGCATTGACTTCAACAACAAAAAGTAGGCTTATAGCTAGTCCTAATTGACAACAGTTTTATTTGTTTATTTTGCAAAATGTTTACATAGATTGCTGAACTATTTTTCTCAAAGGAATTTGCTTAAAGCAATTTTTGACGTGAAGCTATCATGTAACAACAACCCTAAAGAATTCTTAAAGCTACGTTTTTCCTGACGCCCCAGGCATTACAAGCCAACCCCAGCTGCCCGTCTTCCATTAGATTGACAGGTGCAAGCGTTTAACGGATCTACCTGCAAAAAAGGCCATACTGAATTATGGTAGGATTTGCGGTATTAATTTAATTTTTTAAGTGAATGTTTATATGATCCCCAATTATGCATACAAATGTTATCTCCTTTCTTGAGAACTGTAGCTGTAGATTGCAATTTTGAGAGATGGGATGGGTATACAGGCGTCTATTCCTCTATTCAGTGAATTTATTCTGACGTTAGAAAGTTGACCACGCCTCTGTAGGTACCTGGGCGGTAGAGGGCAGGATTGGTTTAATACTTTTTAATTATTAGGCCTTTTTATATGTTTACGTTTGCTACATGTCTGAATTGGCAATTGTGTCAACAATGAAGCATCCTATTGAATTGAAAGATATGACGTTTCTTCTTTAAATATCAGAATGCAGAAATTCAGATATCCATAAACCAGTTTAATACCATAATATTTTAAAATACATTTAACACAAAATATGCTGAATAAAGGTCTGCCTTTCTGCACGGAATTTAGAACTGAAAAATTCCTTTCTTTTGCCTCCATCTCAAAAACAATTAGGCCTAGATGTGATATCTATAGTTTTAATCACGTCTGACCACCACCCATTGGGTGTGATAAAGACACAGATGTGAGAAGTATCCTATATCCTATTGTGAAACTTAAATTGATGCTTTCTGTGTGGGTGAGACTACAGTACATAACACTGTTCAGAAAAGGAAGCCCACAACCAGATAATGCATCACCATGTGCTGTGTTTAATTGAACATATTGATTTAATTGAGTCTGGGTGTATATTTTATATGTATATTAGTACCATAAAGTAGCAAACCTCAATCCATCAATACTTCAATAACGTTCTGTACAGACAAGTTAGGCTGGCAGCTGGTATTCGGAAAAACGATTGAAAAGGTATTTCTGAATACAGGAGGAATAAACATGATTAAACATGATCTTTTTACAGATCTACAGAATATCTTAGAATAGATTTAAACAGATTAGGCTACAAATTCTTCGATATGAAGTCTGTAAACAATCTTAAATGCTGCTTACATCCTTAAGAACAGGCATGTACAGTATATCTTCATTTCTAAAATTGAGTTTTCTTATTCAGTTGTGTGTTTTTTTTGCAGATCATCTCTCAAGACGGTTACCTGAATACTCTGCAGAGTACAGGTAGTAACATTTTAATACGCCTTGTTTTCATATCCATTCATTATTTTGGGTCATTTTCTAAATTTAGTAGACACTTATCCAAAGTGACTTACAGGCAAGTACAGGGGCATCCCCTGGAGCAACTTAGGGTAAAGTGCCTTGCTCAGGGTCACAACAACATTTTGGCCCACTCAGGAATTGAACCGGCAACCTTCTGACTACAAGCCTGACTCCCTATCCACTGAGCGGTTATCCATGGCCATAGATACATGACTCAGCAATACATATTTAATAGACTAATGTACAATACCTGGTGGGATAATATGGGATGTGGATATGAGATAAGAAGTATTGTTTCAGAAAGATTTCATGATATCTGATCAAAGGTTAAAAAAGCCCTCCATTCTAAAAGCCCCTTTCCTCAACTAAAGCAGATATTCGTAGGTCCTTTGAAGTCACCAGCACTGCTGATAATCAGATCAGGGTTCTAAATTAGGCCTCTGAATGATAAGACGATATTCAGCATTCCAACTGCCTTATCATTCTCTTTTGCATATTTTCTTTGATTGGCAGTGGAGGAAGTCTCCGGGGAAGTCACACTGGGAATGTTATTTTTTTAAACTTACTCCAAAACACATTTTGCACAGCCAAAATTCTGATAAACAACTTGGGTATAAAAACCAAAGAGTGACTGATTACATTCAAAATCACGACATAAAAGAACCATAATTTTCAGAATTACGTAAAAGCTTTTGAAGAACAAATGGTTAGCATATATTTTACATTTTTATCTTAAAGTATATCTCAGAATTCTGTAAAAGCTTTTGAAAAACAAATGGTTAGCATATATTAGACATTTTTATCTTAAAGTATATCTGATTAATAATAAGCACTTACATAGTATTTAGGACATTTTGGCCTTATTAGGACTACATAATGTTTATTCTGTAGGTTGTACATAGTTACAACAGTGCCATAGGAAGCTTTGCTGCTTGCTCTCTAATATAAATGTGTTTATGAATATTGAAAAATATAAACATGAATATAAAAAAATGATTGTGACAATATACTGGCATATCAAATTTCTTGGGTGATATCTATTCTAGTTTTAAAATGATTGCCCATTTCCTACAATTTAAACTATTCTTTCACTTGCATTATTGTTCATCCTACATACAGTGTCACCAGGAAATGAAGAACATCTTATGTCCAGTAAAAACACCTTTAAGTTTAAAAGATCCCACTCTTGAACTTTGGTGTCCTTGACAGCGTTGACAGTGTCTGAGACTTTTTTCGATTTACAAGGACTCAGTAGGCAAAATCTAACATTGCTTAAGGTTAATGTGTACTGTATATGATGGGAATGCAAACTGTATCTGCTTGTAATGAGATATCAATACGCACCATCTTCGGATTTGATGGTTATTCATATAAAGAGGATTGGGGTGATTTTTTAAATTTAAACCCATATACCATAAAGTCTTTGAACTGTTACCACACCATGTCTAGGCAGGCCTTTTATGTCTTTTACTCTTAAATCATGTTCTGACAACAGGAGAGTCCTACCGGATTGCCTCATGGAAATGAGAATGGCTATAATTTAAACAAGCCCCTGATTTTAGAGCACTGACATCATCTCTGATATATGGATTTCTGTCCTCCATTAACCAGATCCTATATGTTGGGGCCTAGTCTCCAATGATGTCACCATTATTTTATGCGGTTCCGATGGGAGTTCCAATTGGGGTCATACTGTATGTATTCTGGTTTCAGTTTGTGGCTCAACTAGACAGCCATCTGGGCTCAGAATGCCAGCTATGCCAAAAGACTGTATAATGTATTCAAACTGAGATGGGCGGTGAAACATTTTTATGACACCCATGTGCATACTTAGTATCTTGCTATCAATGCATGCATTCTTATACTCTTCATCTGTTTTGGATCAGACATCATCTATGCACAAGCTGTACATATTTGATAAAGCTCATAGAAGGAAGAAAATACATAAAGATATGTATTTTTGAGTGGCTCTTGAGTTTGCATCATTGCAGCAAGGTGTGTAAATCTTGGTCAGGAACATTTCAACAATAATTAATCATACATTTAGTTCATTTCATAAATTGTGATGCATGTAAATTATTTTAAAAAATGCCAGATGTTTTTAAACATTTATTTAATGCTTTGATAACATTTTAAAACATATATTTTTTATTTTTAAAACATTTTTTTTAAATGCATTTTATTATTTTTAGTTGCACTTTATTTAACTAGTTAAGCAGATTGAGAACTGATAGTCATTTGAAATTGTGACTTTTGAAAAACTGGTATTAGAGCAGAGATAGTTTCATGTGTTGTGATCTTTTGATTTGCCTATGGGTTTTTGCTTGTGTCTGTTTTCATAGATCAATGTCCCATTAAAATTTCCTAATGATGCCACCATAACCTTCCCTGACAAACACTGATGTGATATCATAAAAAGGGCCTAATATGTATCTCCTGCAGAGATGCCAGAAGTTAGTGTAAAAGATTTATTTTCTGTGTTGGTTCACAACCTTTGGGAATTTCCTCAGTAAATCCCTATTGACCAGGTAAAAGAACTTCATAACTTACCAATGATCTATGAAAAACTAAAACATGACTACACTTTAAAAAAAGGTTGTAATTTGATGGGAATTCCACTGTTTACAGTGTTTTACCTTCAATGGGAAACATAAAAAAATTACAGAACTTCTTTTACCTGGTCATTATGGCCGTACTGAGGAACTTCCCATAAATTGTGAATTCAGCCCAACCCAGAAAAGTAATGTATTACACTAACTTGTGGCATCTCTAATATCCTGTGAGTGTGCCAAGCAGGGGAGCTGGATGACCCTTCACACCTTCACAGGGAGCACTGATTTAGGGAACATGAACAATAAAGACACAGATTAGTCTGGAGGAAAGACGAGCAGGACCTTTGAAATTATAAGACATTTCTAGTGAGTCAGAGGCAAGTGTAGACAAAGTCGGGACCCATAACTGTCAGTAACACTTAGGTGTTATTAAATGGTAACTAAATGCCCCAAACATTCTTCCAGCACTTATTGACCCCAATGAATATACCTCTGTGATTTACTTAGACAGACAGACGCTTACCCCTAGGCACTGCTGAAATCCAAAAGGATTGGGTAGGTGTGAGAACAATTCCACCTACTCTAGCTCAGGGCCTATTTAGAATGTGAAGGTTGTCGAAAAGGTATTGTTCGCGTAATTTGAGTAATAATTTCTATACTGATTCTATTTACATTGTCATGTCTCGTGACGGCAATCGTGCGGTTGTGGGTTATGGAATGTCCTGCCAGACATCTCGAGCTGATGCATGAGCACATAGAAACCAGACCAGCCCATTGACCTAAATGTGAAGCATTTCCCCACGATACACATTTCTTGAGACATTCCTGAACAATTGCATTTACATTTGCAAAGTCTCAGGTGGGATCTTTCGAAATTCTCTCTTACGCTACCTCGGGGGGTCGTGTGAAATGTAGCGGCTATTTGAGAGAGACCTGCAAGTTCACACAATACAATTTTATCTTGTGTCGAATTTTTCTCGAGATTTCTGTGGCTGAAAGCTCTCGTAATGTAAACGGGTACTTAACTGGGTGGAGCAATAACTACAGCGTTCATATCTATCCAGTATTTTCCGATCTACATTAAGTGTCCTCTGTTTTGGGGCAAGGGGTCAATCTGTAATTGAGCCGAGTATTTCTCCTACAAGATATCTTCTGTCTCTGGCATTCATTTCAAGCATAGGTTTTTACCCAAACACTGGATGGGTGTAGATTTGCGAACTATCAATTACAGGTGTGAATGTTTACTTAGTGACACGTCAAAGGTCAAGCTGCCCATAAGCAGCTGGTTTATAAAGTCTAGGAGAGGTTTAGGTGGCTAGACCCCCAGTGTCCATATCCACTTCCCTCCATCTAGAAGGATGTTAGCAGGTTGGCTACACTACACCCTGCATGGCCCGAGGACCTTCTGTATCAGTTAAACATCACAGGAAGCATTGAACTAGCCTACATCTACAGAATGTTTTAGTACATTAAAAAATGAACTTTCTGGATTTACTAAAATGCTCAAGCAGATGTCACCATGTATTCCCACACATTGATCATTTGGAAAAAGCAGTTTTTATGGACCAACAGTCTGGTTGCTATTAGATGTCTGCCCCTGCATGAAACCATAGACTCTGTCTTTAAAACCCAATCTGTGGACCAGATGTTTAATGTCTTACTCTGATTCCTTGTGATGGGTCATCTTTACAAGTGGTCCCAGTGGTTTTATCCTGCATACCATACCATAGATTAAGTTTTAATGCTGCACTCCTGAGCGCATGTTTCCCATCAGGCTCAAATCTTCCATAAGGCAATTAGAGCATAAAGCTTCAGTAGAGCAAGTGAAATGCATCTGGAAATGCAAAGATCTGACTGTAAGGTAGCATTGCAGTGAGTTTCAATAAGCTCTGCAGGTTCTAATGGCTACTGCACTAGATTTTCAAATGCCCTAATCTAAAGTTATAGACCCTGTACTGTATTTACTGCCGGATCAAAGTATTTGCTTTGCTGCCTTAGGACAAAGGTGAGGAGTATTGGTGTGCGTAAAAGGACACACTGAGACACACACACACACACACAGAAGGACACACATATGCAGATTGACTGCAGTGAGGTCTCTTGATTTCAGGTTGTCTGAAGGCAGCACGCCCAGCTCTGTGACTCAGCAATGCAGACTTACACAAATATAATGGCCCCTGCACTGCAGCAACGGGCTTTCATTTTGATCAGCCAGGTGGCTCGGAGGGAGAGGCTTAATTAAGTCAGATTTATCCCCTAACATCACTTAATCTCATAAATTGTACTATGCTTTAATAAGATTTGATTTAAGATTCGAATCATCCTTTGATTAACTCATTAATTGATCTGTATGTATCTCTCGCTAGCACCTCTGTCCTGTTCTGAGGGCTTTACTGAGCTGGGCTACTACAATGGCTCAGTGTCTCAGACAGACTCGGGCTCCCCCTGCATGAAATGGACAGAATTTCCAGACTACATCCTGCAGTACCCAGGACGCGGGTTGGGCAACCACAGCTACTGCCGCAACCCTGACCGCGAATCCAACCCCTGGTGCTTCTTCCGCCAGAGTTCAGGAGCCATAGGCTGGGCTTACTGCGACTGTCACCAGGGTGAGGATATACAGAAACTTGTTACTGTCAATTACTTTAACACTATCAGTACAGAAACTTACTTTAAGACTCTCAGTGACAGAAACTTACTTCAAGACTCTCAGTGACAGAAACTTACTTCAAGACTCTCAGTGACAGAAACTTACTTCAAGACTCTCAGTGACAGAAACTTACTTCAAGACTCTCAGTGACAGAAACTTACTTTAAGACTCTCAGTGACAGAAACTTCAAGAATATCAGTGACAGGCACTTTAAGAATGTCAGTGACAGAAACATACTTCAAGACTATTAATGACGGCAATATTCTTTGAGACCCTCAATGACAGAAACTTTCTTAGAGACTTTCAGTGATAGAAGACCAATCAATAGGCCTGGGAAACTACCTGGAACTATAATGTTAGTGGTGTATGAATTCTAAAGAAATCAAATTAATTGAAAGATATCTTTGTGCTTTTGCATTATTTTCGGGGCAATAATGCATCCCTGACATGAGCTCTGTCTATGTATGTCTAGGCAGCTTATATACTTGTCTGCTTATGTCCATATGTCTGTTTGTGTGTCATTGTGTATGTTTTTTTCTTTCTTGCAATCTGTCTGCAATAAAACCTGTCTGTCTCTCTGCCTGCCTTCCTTTCTGTTTGTCTGTCTGTCAGTCGGTCAACTCTTCCCACTGTTTTCCACCTATGCACCAGGCAGCTGATCTTGTTCTGTCTGGGGGTGTAACCCTGTCTGTATTAGCCAACACTGACTCTTTGTACAGGCCTGTCAGCACCTAGTCTGTATATGGTGCCAGAGGCAATATACCAGTGTTTAAATCTGTTTAGCTACTACTGTGTTTGCGGTCATTATCTGTCTGTCTCCAGCAATCTCTCCCAAGCTTTCTCTTTCAAAATGCTAAAGTTTGAAGGCGATAGAGGTAGTTGGTTGTGTGCGAGTGCGCAGGTTGAAATAAGTATATGTGTTACACGACCCACAAACCAACGATAATGTATACATTTATCGAAAGAACATCACACCTTGAGGATTATGAGGTTGTACTGTCTGACTGTTTCTGATTTGTGTGGGATAGGAACATCGCAGCCGGCATGTTCCAGTGATGTCACACTCTGGTTCTGTGTCAATCTCAAACACGTTGTCTACTCTACAGGGGCTGCCAGGTTAGTAGGTGGTTCCTCCCCTCAGAGCGGACGTCTGGAGTTGTACCATAATGGGCAGTGGGGGGCGGTATGTGACACACACTGGACCGACCGTGATGCCAGTGTGATTTGCAAACAGCTTGGACTGGGGTGAGAGAGACTGAGCTACATGTATAGCTGCTTTGTGTGTGTTTGGGTCAAATCCCAGACGCCGCGTCTGACTGTCTGTCTTTCTACCCGGTCTGTCTGTTTGTCTGTCAGTGAGATCGGCACAGCCCTCCAGCATTCCTACTTTGGGCCTGGCTCTGGACTCTTCCACTATGAACGCCTCGGCTGCCGTGGAAATGAAAACTTTCTACTGGAGTGCAGGAGTCGGAAGTTTATTACCAGTGACTGTAACCATGGAAACGAAGCGGGGGTGGTGTGTGCTGCCCCTGAAGGTGAGGATGTTGGAAATTTCAGTTGTGGGTAAATAACACAGATATCACAAATGCTACAGATAGTGTAAATGTACCGGTAGCTTTAGTAAACATGTAGAGCCACTTCCCCTTTAGTGTACTTAGAAAGGAATGGTGCTAGACTACATGAACCAGGTGGGATTCATGGCAAAGTTTCTCTGGCCCACCACTCCTCTTCATACCAAAAACAGTGCTAGGCTAAAACAGTCTGTTGGCAGCAAAGTGAAGAGGGAGTCAGTCTCACTCGTCATTCATGTAGGTTGTAAATCTCCCTGAATCAGCCAGTACACTCAGGCTAGAGCACTGGTTTCAGAGCGTCCCTACGGTAACAACAGCAGCTTGTGTGTGCGTGGTTTAGCGTAACTGCGCCTCTGTGTTGTGTAAAGAGCCAAGTTCCCAGAGCAGTAAGCCCTGGATATATATTTAGCGTGGTGCAGTGAATTATTCAGTCTGGGACATCAGGAGGGAAAAAGCTATCTCAGAACACTGAGGCCCTTCCAGGGGGGCGTGAGGGGACCCAAAGGGCACTCATCACCCCCCCCCATCACACACCTCTTAAAATCTCTATGCCAGGGCTGCTCAAATACTCATATTACATAACTAAAGATTCCTTCTCTTTGAATTCTATACATGCTTGTTTCCAATTACCTGCCAGAGCTTTGAACTAAACCAGGTCATGGTCGGGGGTCACTTCACTCCAACAGTCTTCAGATTACTTTTTTACATTCACATTTATCAGAAACACCAACAGATTCAAGTGTTAAAGTAGACTCTCCTGCCCAGTAACTGGCTGCTGTCACCTGTCATTTTAGGCAATGGCGCCCCCTTGAGGTTGGTGGGTGGACTGGAGGACTTTGAGGGTCGTGTGGAGGTGTACCACAACGGGAGGTGGGGCTCCATCTGTGATGACCAGTGGGATGATGTCGATGCTGAGGTAGTCTGTCGACAGTTGGGCCTTGGGTGAGCAGAACTTGGGTTTAATGTTCAGTTGGAGTATGATTGAATGTTATTTAATCCACAATGTTTAATCAATTTTCTGTGCTGGTAAAATCTTGAGGTGAAGCAATTTTGGTAGTAGCAAACAGCAAGGCTTCCTCATCCTTATGCTCTGCACAAAGGTGGATGCAGCCACGAGAGCCATAAATCCACTGGAGTATTCCCACTTAGTGAACTTTATTAATAATAAAGATGAATGGAAGGCATTCATTTTTGATGACCTACAGTGTTTTGGGGTATTGCTCTGCTGGTCGATTGCAGCCAGCTGATCCAGATTATTCACCACTCTAAAGCTTTTGACGAACAAGGCAGTACAGTTTGCCACTTGAGAATGTTCTCTGCTCAGACAAAACACACATACAGGAACACGTTACACAAGAGTGGCTTACTTTACTGTACGAAGAGTTGGTAAAGAAAGCGTGCATCGGGCCAGGACTCATTTCAGATCTTCCGCTGGTTATGAATCATTAATGTCTTCCTTCTACTGACTTTATGTAATGTGTAACTGTTAAAACAGTATTTTGTTATTGTGCTGTTGAGACTTGTTTCTGTGCTTGTGTTTGTGCTCTGTAAAGTATGTGTGCAATCTGTTTACTCAATGGGAATACGTTTTATGTTTACATCAAATGGCCCTTGAATGTTTCTGTTTCTGAGGTGGCTACATGTCATTGTGTGAGGTGGCTACATGTCATTGTGTGATGTGGCTACATGTCATTGTGTGAGGTGGCTACATGTCATTGTGTGAGGTGGCTACATGTCTTTGTGTGAGGTGGCTACATGTCATTGTGTGTGTGTGTCTGTATGCAACCACTCAGAGGGGTACCAAAGGCATGGACGTGGGCCCATTTTGGCCAGGGTTCTGGGCCCATCCACCTGGACGGGGTTCAGTGTACCGGCAATGAGCTCTCGCTGGAGGAATGTCCTCACAATAACTGGCAGCAGCACAACTGTGACCACATGGAGGATGCTGGCGTGTCTTGTAACCCATATACAGGTCAGCACAATAACATCATGTTTATGTAACGCCAGAACATAGACATGCAAATGCGAACTCTGTGTCATACGCCCATGTTGCAGACGGGGTGGTGCGGCTGGTGGGGTCCGACAATCCTTGGGAAGGTCGTCTAGAGGTGTACCACTCTGGAGACTGGGGCACGGTATGTGACGACAACTGGACTGAGCTCCATGCACAGGTTGTTTGCAGACAGCTGGGCTTCAGGTGGGTGATTGTAAAGAGTCCTTATTGAAATGTAATATGATCTTGGGATTTAGGTGTAGGTTTAATGCAATGTGATCATGGGATTTAGGTGTAGCTTTAATGCAATGTGATCATGGGATTTAGGTGTAGCTTTAATGCAATGTGATCGTGAGATTAAGGTGTAGCTTTAATGCAGTATGATCATGGGATTTAGGTGTAGCTTTAATGCAATGTGTTCATGGGATTTAGGTGTAGCTTTAATGCAATGTGATCATGGGATTTAGGTGTAGCTTTAATGCAATGTGATCATGGGATTTAGGTGTAGCTTTAATGCAATGTGATCATGGGATTTAGGTGTAGCTTTAATGCAATGTGATCGTGGGATTTAGGTGTAGCTTTAATGCAATGTGATCATGGGATTTAGGTGTAGCTTCAATGCAATGTGATCATGTGATTTAGGTGTACTGTAGCTGTATTACAATGTGATCATGTAATTTAGTTGTAGCTTTAATACAATGTAATCATATGAATTTATTAAGAACATTGTTGTAATGATATTTGCTGTCCAAAAGGGGGCGTGCAGAGGTGGCATCTGATGGTCTGTATGGTGAGGGTAGCGGTATGATCCTGATGGATGAGGTGCAGTGTAACGGCACAGAGGACACACTGGTGGCCTGCAGGCACGCTGAGTGGGGGAGACACGACTGCTCCCACAGCGAGGATGTAGGTGTGCGCTGTGAAAGAGGAGGTGAAACCAACAAGGTCCCAGGGCTGCCACGTTTCACAGGTGACACCTCATCAGACCTCAGAGTTCCTATGCGTCTCTAGTTGTGAAATTCAAACATTTAATGATTTTTTTTGGTGGTGGGTTTCTGTCCTGACTCCAGGCCCTCTGGTGCGTCTTGTTTCTGGAGAGAGCCGTAATGAGGGGCGCGTGGAGGTGTTTATAAACGGGCAGTGGGGGAGCGTGTGTGACGATGGCTGGAATGACATCAACGCCGCAGTGGTCTGCCGGCAGCTGGGATTTGTGTAAATATGTAACTGTAGCATGTCCCTTATCCCTCGTGTAGAGGTTACCTCATATTTGACCTCATATAATATCCTGTTTCCAATGATAAACTCTACATTAGTCTCCCATTTAGGAGACTGGAACATTTGTAATATTGAAGTTCACCCATCTCTTCCTCAGTGGCGTGTCAAAAGCCCGCTCCATGGCATATTTTGGAGAGGGCCATGGCCCCATACACCTGGACAATGTGCAGTGCAAGGGGGAGGAGCAATCATTAGGGGAGTGTCCGGCCGAGGGAGAAGATGCCCATGACTGTAGGCACAGTGAGGACGCAGGGGTTATCTGTGACTACATCCCAGATCCGTTCGGGGACGGCGCCGTAATAACGACACAGACCTGCGGCATGAGGCCAAACACACAACGGCGTAGAAGAAGGATTATTGGTGGGGACAAATCAATCAGGTACACTATTTATAGACACTGTTAAAAATGGTCCATCAGGTACAATACTGTTTAAAGACACTTCTAAAACTGGTAAATCGTGTACTACACTGTTTATACACACACAGCTGAAATTGTAAATGTCATCAAAGGATTAAAAATAATGCAACTGCTGCTCTCAGCTTTATAATGGACAGATCCAAAAATCTTTATATTTGAACAATGGTATTTGGTTGCTGCATGCCTCACATGGCACGCTGCATCAAGGACACAACAGTTCATTTTCCATTTCCCTCCTTGTCAGTGCAAGGGAAGTATTTGCCCTGCTCGATGGCTTTAAATCATTGTTCAAAGACTTTAAAGCGATTTTTTTTACCTGCCAAGGTTCTTAATATGGGTTTTGGATGATGTTAGTTAATCCTATGATTTAATGGTTTAGTTGTGTTTTTGTGGTGTGACTGCTGCTGCTGATTGTGTTGGCCAAGACACTCTTGGAAAATAGATTCTTAATCTCAGTAATGCTTTCCTAGTTAAATTAAATATATACAACCTATGTTATTGGCCAAGACTAACAAACATCAGGACGACCAACCTACCGTGGATTTAAGAAATTGTTCTGAAAAAATATTATTCTGAATACAGGGCGCTATGCTGCTGACAATAATGCATTAAATTTGCATTAATATTTAACACAGAGTTTGATATACTGAATGGATCATGAATTAAAGATTACACATTGCTAGATTGTATTTTGATGTTACCTCAGTCTAACAGTAAAGGTCAAACTCTCCTTGACAATTTCAGCTTTCTGAATTATAGAACTACAGAATAGTCAATCTTTAAGGCAGAGAGTTACCACTTCACGGTCTGGATCTCCCCCTGCTGGTGCACGTCAGCTTCAGCACTCGTTGTCTCCGGTCTTCTGAGCTCACTGTTTCCCAATTACGCACCTGTTGATTGCCATCGTGTGTATATACCAGCCGCGGTCGGTGGATCTTAATTGGGGAGGACGGGCTCGTATTACGCTCGGAACCGGAGTGAATGGAATGGTGCGCAACGAACAAAACCAATTGTTTTTTTGATTTGCACACATTCCATTCACTCCGGTTCTGAGCGTAATACGAGCCCGT
>JACXGM010004480.1:13931-37958 GCA_016801145.1 Umbra pygmaea | reverse complement strand
TATAATAAATAGACAAGAGTCATTGTCGCTAGCAGCGTGAGCCCGGTGTGCGACAGTAATAATCATCCGTGCGGAACCACTGTGCGCGATACAACGTTGGTAACATTGATTAAACGAAGCCTCGAGTCAAGTCATTTTGTGTCGACACATTTTTGTAATCGAGTTATTCGAGTTATTCGAGGAATCGTTTCAGCCCTACACCATTCTTTAAAAAGAAGCATCCGTCCCTTTGAGGGACGAAAGCAGGTTGAAATCTAACATACTGTACATGCTGTACTCCAGAACTTCCAAAAAATGTTCAATGATGTTTAGATCTGGTGAGGGGAGGCCATGGAAGTTTAACGCCTTCTTGTTGTTCATGAAACCACATTTGAATAATCTTTTTAGCACTTTGTATATTTTTTACCTGGTTTTCTCACATCTAATTCCCTTTTAAGCTTTTTCTCATCAGCCACCCCACTCAGGTAAGGGATAGTCAAAGATTGATCACATGCTTCTTCCAAGCACATGTCGCTTAGCCATCCAAACCTTCTCACACTTCTCGTTCAACATGGAAGCCTTAAAGGGGAATTTCAATATAGCTTAGCTGCTTAATGTAGTAATTACTAGCGCTAATGATCATTTGTGATTTTTTAAACACAAAAAAACATTCATCATGACACAATGGCAGTCTTGTTCCTAGCTTTAGTACACATAATTGCTACTCGATTGCCAAATGATTAGTGCTTTTTGTGCTGTTTGCCTAACATTGAATCTCAATGTGTCACGCATGAACTGAGATATGGACTCATTGGGCCCTATCTTGCACCCGGCGCAACGCAGTGCAAAGCCCAAACGCAAGTGTCTTTGCTAGTTTAAGAATGACGCAGCTGTCAATTTCGCGTCTGGCGCCCGCATCGTTTAAATAGCAAATGCACCTGTGCCCATATTTGCTGTCAGCCAGGAGTACTATACTTATTTGTGAGTAGGTTGTGAAAAGAGTGTGGTATGTGCTTGAGTTTATGCGTCCGCTCAACATATATAAATATATTTGTTTTCAGCGTCCCATGCCACTGTGACAGCATGGTAACATATATGGTATTGTTGTGCAGTCGCATTTACTTGTTCACCTGCAACTGTACTAGGTTGTGAAAAGGGTGTGGTATGTGCTTGAGTTTATGCGTACACTCTACATATATACATATATTTGTTTTCAGCGTCCAATGCTGCTGTGAGAGCATGGTAATATATATGGTATCATTGTGCACTTGCAACTGTACTGGCTGGTATATGTCTCCTGGAACGTATTAAGTAAACTATTAACAATTATCAACTTTGCAGAGTTTATTTTCACACCTTCAAATACCCTAAATGTACCAGCTCTCTCCTCCCCTAAAGGGGCTTAACAGCTCCCTCCCCCCCTAAATGTGCCTACCAGCTCTCTCCTCCCCTAAAGGGGCTTAACAGCTCTCTCCCTCCCTCCCAAAGGGGCCTACCAGCTCTCTCCCCATGAGCCTTATTGGGACATGGTGGCCATCTACCAACCATCCACTACCCCATCCATCTGGACCATCCAGGATTGCACGGCATTCATCAGTAAACAAGAATTTTGTTAGTCTTCATGTATTTCTGGTCCCACTGCGACCATTTCTGCATGTGAGCATTGGTTAGGGGTGGCCGAATAGTAGGTTTATGCACAACCTCAAGCCTCTGAAGGATCCTACACCTTGACGTTCGCGGGACTCCAGAGGCACCAGCAGCTTCAAATACCTGTGTGCTGCTTTGTAATTGCAGTTTAGCAGCTGCTCTCTTAATCCAATGAATTTGTCTGGCAGTTAACTTCCTCAATATGCCTTTATGTGCACAAACCCGTCTGTGCTCTGAATCAGGCACAAATCTCTTCACAATACGATGATCACGCTTAAGTTTTTGTGAAATATCTAATGTTTTCATACCTTGTCCAAGGCATTGAACTATTTGATGCTTTTCTGCAGCAGAGAGATCCTTTTTCTTTCCCATATTGCTTGAAACCTGTGGCCTGCTTAATAATGTGGAACATCCTTATTAAGTAGTTTTCCTTTAATTGGGCTAACCTGGCAAACTAATTTTCACAGGTGACTGAGATTGACTACAGTGATCCAAAGAGCCCGGAGACACAATACCATCCATGAGTTTGATTGAAAAACAAATAATTTAATGTTTATGACACTTAATTCCAATTTGCATAATAATTTGCAACGTGGTGTATTTGTTTCTTTTCTTTACCTGGAAACATTGCATTGCATTAGACAACTGCGTTTGCTCTAAAATAAATGCAACATTTGTCCCCTTTTGGCAAGTACACATTTTGTTTTAGATTTTCTAGAGAACTCAAGCACTAAATGACTGGAGGTTTCTCTTACTAGTGTATATCATTATATTTTATATTTTTATATTTTTATTTTATATTGAATGATATGAGAAGAAATTATGTAATATATTTTTTTGCCATATTGCCCAGCCTTAATCTGTAACCACTTCTTTGATTCAGGAATTGGCTAGCCTGTAGAATTGCTTAATTTGGCAGTCGTCTCTTTTCAATTGATGAAAAAAAATGTCACAATCCCAAGTAAAAATACTAAATGTTCCCATGTATGTTATGAATAAATGTATTGTTCCAGTGCACTAAAAATATGTCCAATGTCTCAGATGTGTGTATTCCATTGAAAGGAAACAGAGGTTGACCTATAGGGGGCACCTGGTCTGTTAAAATCACAGGGCCAGCATCCGGTTTGGCAAAGTGACGCAAATGTGGAAGTGCATTAAACCTGCATTCTATCTGAATTCCAGCTGGGGGCGATACGTCTGGTTGCAAAAGAGCTCGGTTTCTGTAACAGTCTATAAGAATGAGAGACAGTTCTCACTTCTGATTTATTACCTCAGTAAACATTTTCATAATGAGTATATGGTCTCAATCACTAGATTTAAGCCTTCTGCAATACATAATGATGTTCATTTTTAAAATGATGGTCTTGGTGATTTTAAAATCTGCGATAAAGCAATGGGGTGTTTAGGGCATGGCTATGGCGTTCGGTTGTACAACAAGAAACTCAAAGGAGTTGGCAGTTCAGTTTTTCTGGTAAGTAACATTAATTTTGTTTTACATTTTGTTTTAATACTGTTTTTCATTAGCATCACAATTAATATCAGTTAGCTAGCTGAATTACTCCTCCTTCTTGTCTAAAATTGTCACATCCACAACCAAGATGTCTGCGCCCGTGACGGCAAATTCGATGACCGAAATCAGATCTTCACAAACCAATGGGTGATGTCACACACATTACGTCCAGTGATATATACGGTCTATGGTTGAAATGGCCTCAGACTTTGGCCAGTATAAGACCATGCAGAGCAGTTACCGGAGCAAATAACTGGCATGTAATAGGTGCCCTGCCCATAATATTATGGATCCCCCACCCTGTTTAAGATTTGTCAGCGTGTATTTGATCTGAAGGCATCCTTTTGCTTTCTCCGTACATAAACCGTCTGGATACAGGAAGTAGGGTGAAAGATGACTCATCCAACCAAATATTACTTTTGTGCTCTTAACACCAAGTTAAACATCTTTTGTGTGTTGGCCTTGGATACAAGCTCTTTCCGAAATAGCCGCCTTGCCATAAATTTCATCTTTTTGAAGCTCACAATATACAGTTTTTTTAGACTTGGTGATAGTTGAGGCCTTACTGGGGTAGTGAGCAACTTTCCCGTTAAGTATCCTCGTATACCTGTCACTCAGCTTTGACCTGCGATTAATATTCATCTATTCCATTGGAATTTGTCCATGTTCGACATCTGCGTTGGTCTTGTCGACTTAGCTCCTTGACAACTCAAATAATTTTGCAGTTGATGTGACCAGTGTACCTGCAATTCGGGCACCGGCTATTTGCGTCTTTGGGACTATGTTAGTTCTTTGTGTTTTGATAATTTAAGCATCACATGCTAATTGTCTGACCTTTTTCATAGCAGACACCTACGTACTTCTAATGAAGGTATAGTAACCTGCATTAGTTGGTCTTGAGGTGCACTGCATGCTTTCAGTATTCATCAGACTGTAGCCCAATTAATTAATTTAAAAGTGTTGCTGTGCTTATATTTACATTAATGGGAGGGTCTTGACTGAAAAGCAGTAGACCCTTTAGGCCCATTGGGATCCAGGCCTTAATCACTGTGTACGGCTGTTGCATCACATGGCTGCAATTGTAACTCACTGTAATCTCCAAAAGCCTACAAAATCCATACTACAGCTCCCATATCAATACATGCATTCAAACGTCAGTAAGGAAGATCCTTGCAGGGATGATGATTTTAAATTGTAATAAAGGTTTTGGTCCATCATTGAAATCTATTTTAATGGTTTCCATTAAGAAGCGTTCTGCTGGGCACCAGGTTGTTAACGTGAAGAAAATGAATACTGTAAAACCTAAAACTCGGCCCAATCGATTTTGTTTTGTTTTCTCTGCTTCAGTTTGTAGAAATGACTATGATATCTAAAATGTGCTTTGTATTCCTGAGTGAAAATGTACTTTTGTTTTTGAAATGCCTGTAGGTGTGTTTCACTGCAATTTGTGAAGGAACCCTGTTAGAAGACAGGTCCTATGTCAAGATGGTCTCATGGTTTCATCATGTTGTGGATACACATTAAATCGCTATTAATGATTCCACGTTGTGAAATTCAATGCACCATGATATGAAATCAAATATAAATGTAAATGATTTGACCTGATTTAATCTTGTTTCAGGCAGTTTGTGTGACATTGTGGATTCCTGGTATGGATTTCCTAGATCCTACAGGAAGGAGTGAGGCGTAAACAGTTCAGTATAAAGCCGACAGCTGGGGTAGGTTGAGTGAGACCAAAGAGTGGCTTCGGTAAGAGCTGGACAGAACAAAGGGCTAGATATATCACCTCAGGTGCCAGGGGGAGGTGACTCAGAAAATGACTCCCCTGACTCAGACTCCTACTTTTGGTGGAAGAATATTTAATAATCACTGTGGTCTGATTGGCCCTGGGTGAGAAAGATGAGAGACAGAAAGAGGCAGACTGCAGAGGGGAGAGGCGTAGAAGGACCATGAGGCGCTCACTCTGGCTTACGTACTTCTCAATTTGACTTTGCTTTTGAGTGATTGTCTTCAATATAACGTACGTTCTGTTCTTGTGGATTTGTGAGTGCATTAATGGTGTGGCGTGTGTGCTCACTTTTAACTGATAAACCACATAGCGTATTAGCAATAGCCTTTATACCCTGAGCTCTGTTTGATTGCGTGTGAAACTTTAATATCTGCCATGGAGCCCTGCATTGTGTATAGAACCTATTGTTGCATTTAAGTTCTTGGTTTTCAATGCAACTCTGTGGCTGTAAGGCTCTGATGTAGTCTCCCGGTGGCGGCATAGTGTGAGTTTGCTTTGAGAAGCCAGGGTGACCTTGGCATAGTGCATCGGGCGGTTGGCTCGTTAGCTACCGGGGTGATTATGGTAATCCCCAAGCCCCGCTCCATTGGGCCCTCCACAGCGTTAACCAAACCACATCATCCAGACACGATTGCTCTACCAGCTTTCCCCGTCTTGCCTCACTGGTAATGATAGCAATAACAAAGAATGACTTTAGTGTATTTTAATACAAGTTGTGCAACATCATCCGAAGTCTCCAGAGTAGACAGTAGGGGAATGGCCCACCTTGTCTAATGTTGTGATGCAGAACCCCCCTTGTGGACAATTTTGAATCCTTTCTGCAATGTTGTGGATCTATAAGAGAACTACTACATACTTTATAACAACTTATAGTCCAAACCAGTATAGTTTCCAGTTCAATTCTGTTTGTTTCCCTTATAGAGTGAACACTGCCTCTTTAAACTGAGCACAGTACTTCTTTTTAATAGGGTTAAAAAATGTGAATGAATTCTGCCAAGGTCATCTTGAAAAGCAGTTTAGAGTGAGGAAGATATTGCATGTGACCAAATCTATTCCGATAAAGACTAGGAACCACTCAAAATGATCAGCAGCACACATAGGTGCCGACATTCATGGCCACATGGACGAAATACGTTTTCTCATTCTCCCTCAGTGTCACACAAACACAGGTGCACACACACACCACACACCCACACAAACACACACACACACACACACACACACACACACACACACACACACACACACACACACACACACACATACACACACCCAGAGGTCAGATGTGATTAGCTGGCCCCTGATGCCCAGTGCTGTGTTGAATAGCCTCGTCTCACAGCAGTTTTGAGGATGAACGTGCTACAGACTATTGATTTTTGCTGATGCCCCATATGCTCCCGGGAAACATAAATATTATCATATTCTTTTGCTGCCTGTCAAATGTAGGAATAGCAGAACTCTGCTTGTGATAGGATAAAATTGAATCAATCTTTGACGAAACCAAGGGCAAGGTGTCTTTGGACCGGTCGTGTAGCTCAGTGTGAAATTTATTAATTTTATGTCTCCCTGTGGGATGATGTGCTGATCTAACAGGCCATTCATGTTGTTACTGACACTTGTTTTGATCGAGTGGTGTTTAGAGAACTATTTGATTAGGTAGAATTTGACTAGCCTATGTGTTTAGACCCGGTGGTTGTGTTCTTTTGTGTCTGTACAGCTAAAACAAGGACTACAAATGTTTGTTTTGACTAGATGCCAGATGTTAGGCTGTTGTTGTTTCTATATCCAGGTAATACAGGGTCTATTAAAGTTTTTATGACTGGATGTCCAGGTATTATGGTGTTGTTGTGTGTCTGTCCAGCTATGGGTGTGTTTACATGACGAGAGCTTTCAGACACATACTAGACCTCTCGAGAAAAGCTAGAGATGAGACAAAATTGTAGTGTGTAAACTTGCGAGTCTCTTAAATAGACGCTACATATCACGCAAGGGAGGATTTCGAAAGATCCTATCTGGGGCATTTTGAGAAATGTGTATTGTGAGGAGATTCTTCACATGTAGGTCAATGGGCTTATCTGGTTTCTATATGCGAAGTGTTCACGCATCAGCTCGAGACAACTCAAAGGAAATTCCATGACACAGTCAAAAATGCACGATTGCCATCACGAGACATGACAATGTAAAAAGCAGTACGAAAATTATTTTGTCTTAAGTTTTTCTCAGAGAGGTCTTATATATGTGGCTGAAAGCTCTCATAATGTAAAACACACTCTAAAACAGGTACCACAAAGGTTTGTTTTGACTGGATTTCAAGTGTTAGTGTCATTGTGTCTCTGTCCAATTAACACAGGGACAACACATTTGTTTTAAATGGATGTCCAGGTGTAAGGTTGTTTGTCATTGATCTTGACAGGATTTAAGAATTTACAGAGACTCATTCCCTTTGTGACCTGATGGGTAAACAAAACACAAACCGCCAGTGTCATGTATTTACTGTATGTATTCTGGTCAGTGATGGGGGATAACACATTTCATAACACTGGGCCCGGTTCCACGATAACGTTCATACTTAGCGCGCTAAGAAGACTCAAAAAGATATATCTTACCGAAGTTGTTTATGTTCCTAAGTGTGTTCCCCGAAGTGTCCCTTAGAAAGCTTCTTAACGCGCTGCCTCTTAAGTTCGATGTTACAAAGGCGCTGTCCCAAGTGAAGGTGCTGAATTAGTTGTCATCGATTGCTCAGGAATCTATTTTTCACTTCACGAAAAGGTGCATTATGTGTTAAGAAAGACAACACGTTCTATGTAAATGAAACATTCCTCAAATTATTCCAGTAAAATTTATTTTAGCATAGTTTAAGTTATCAGTAAAATATAGACTTATTAATTCAATTATCAAGTTGTCAGTAATGTGTTCATACGATATGTTGTGACTGGTAGACGAACCGGGTATCCCTCGCTAATCATTCACCCTCCTCTCTGTCACGGTCCAAAAGGAAGGAAACAAGTGCGCGATCGAATGTGTATTTTAATTAATAAGAATAATATAAACAACAGATACACAAGGACCTCAAACAGAAATACAATAATCGACAACCAAACTGAATACTACTCTGGTATATATATCCACTTGATTAGGTATGCGGATCAGCTGTGGACATGGCACCTGTGTGCGTAATCAGTGCACATAAAGAAGGCTAGACTCCTTCATCAACAGAAAGAGAACAAAACCTAACAATAACACAGAGAGTCCTAATGGTCCAGGGAATGTGACCGTTGTGTAAGATAGGAAGAGGGCATGGGTGTAACACTCTCCCGTTGTGCCACTTGTCCCGCTTCTTGACGTGGGTTTATCGACTTCTAAAAATGATGTAATACACTTTTATATCAATGGTAAGGTACTTTACAATCAGAATTGATTGGCAAGCAGCTTCAGTTACTTCTGTTTAATGTGGTTTTGATTGCCATTGGTTAATGTTTACAATAAAAAGCAACCTATCTACGATAAACAGAGAAAGAGTGTTAGATAGAGAATAGGGTGGGGAAGCAACATACAAAAAGGGCACCTAGCTTCTCGTCAGAGGAACTTGAAGTTTTTCTGGACGAGGTGAGCTTGCACAAGGTGACACTGTTTTCCAGCTTTCGGAATAACTTGTGCAACAGCAACAAAAAAGAGCTATGGAGCGACATAGCAAGGCTGCCTCTGGATCAGGCACACAGAGGTCCTGGCAGGACGTCAGGAAAAATCCAAAAGGTTCTTAAGTTTTGCCGAATAAAACAATTGACATGGACTAAACGGCTCCGCGGCCGGCGCCGTCTTTGATTCAATACAAGGACACGTTGGATCGCTGCCATAGTTGGTCGCTTACTGGAAAACCACCATGCTTACCCATTTACAGATCTTAGCCATTTAGAGCCAAATTGTTTGCCAGACTTTAATTATCAAAAGTGATTGCCAATTTAAACGCTTTAATGACATTACGAAATAGCCTTGGCTAATTACCACATATTAGTTCTGATACCAAATAAAGTAAATTTCATAAATAGGCCTGTATCCATTGCAAACATATTTTATTATTAGTCTTAAAATGTCCATAAAATCATTGTTGAGCCAAAACATTGTCAACATACCATAGTTTGACTTGTACTGCGCTACACTGATTTCTAAAGACTGCTGCACAGTGGCGTCGACTACAGACTTGAGCTCAAACAACGCTAAGAGAGAGCTTACGAAGGGTCCAGACCAACCTTACGAAAGTGTGACTTACAGAAGATATACTTAGCGTACGAACGTGTCGGGAACCGTGCCATGAGGTTAAGAGAGAGGTTAAGAAATAGGTTAAGAACTACTTAGCGATAAGAACGTTTTAGGGAACCGGGCCCTGATCAGTTAATCAGCCAGTGTAACGGTAAATTGAAGCAGAAATTAGGTGAAGAAGATGTAGAGTTGGAATATTTAATAAGACACTGCTCAAAAAAACAGGGAACACTCAAATCACATATTGGGTCTCAATGAAGGAAATATATTAAAGCTCAAAATCTTTACTGTACATTGTGTAATTGATTGAGAACTAAGTGACGTAAAAATGGTCAATGGAAACCAAAATCACCAACAGATTGAGGTCTGGATTGAAATTCACACCGAAAATCAAAGTAAACAATTTAAATCACAGGCTATTGCAACTTGAGTGAGTTTCATCATGGAAAGTCATAATGTGACTGAGTAGTATATATCTATGGCCCTTACATGCCTGTATGCACTCTTTGAGGATTTTATTTCTTTATCTAACAGTAGGTCAGGCTACCGTTGGCTAGCATGTGAAGATCTGTGCGACCCTCCGAGGATATGCCTCCCCAGACAATCACCGACCCATCGCAAATTCAGTCATACTGAATGATGTTGCAGGCAGTATAGCGTTCGCCACAGCGTATCCTGACTCTCAAGTCTGTCACGTGGTCAGTGTGAAACTGCTCTCCTCTGTGAATTGAATGGGGTGCCAATGGCGGACCTTCCAATTCTGGTGTTCTCTGGCAAATGCTATTCGAGCTGCACAGTGCTGGGCTGTGAGCACAGGTCCTCATGGAGTTTGTTTCTGACACCAGTAGCCCGCTGAAGGTCATTTTGTAGGGCTCTGGCAGAGCTCATCCTGTTTCTGCTTGCAAAACGGAGCAGACACTGGTCCTGCTGCTGGGTTGATGCCCTTCTACGGCCCTGTCCAGGTCTCCTTACGTAACGGCCCGTCTGCTGGTATCTCCTCCATGTTCTTGAGACTGTACTGGGAGACACAGCAAACCTTGCGACAGCACATATGTACGTGCCATCTTGGTGGAGCTGGACTGACTGTGCAACCTGAATGGGCTGCAGGTACCGCGTCATGCTACTGAAAAGGACATAAGCAAAACTAGAGAAGATTTGGTCAGGACAGATCAGGAGAGGGCAATTGGAGTGTTGTCTTTTACTTCTTGTCAGAACACAACTGAAATATTTTTACACAGGTCCCTAGTCACAATAAATAGACTGGACTCAGTGCTTCCCAAGAACCAACAAAAATAAATCCCTGTTACGCACAGGTAACAAACATGAATACTGAAGTGTATCAACCACAATATATATACAAGTATATTTCACATTGACATACAGCAAATTCCCCAAAATTTCCCATAGTCCTTTGTCTTCTTATATAGACAACAAACATGCACAGCTGTTTCCACTAATGAGGGAGAATTGCTGGGGAAAAGGGAACAGTGGCTTAGACCGCCGACCGTCAGCTCCTGTGCACACCAGCAGAAGGGGATCCAGGATTTCCAATGCTGACAGTACCCCCCTCCTGATGCGCAGCTCCTGCGGCACAGCGACCCCCGCCCAGGGAACGACCCAGAGGATGCGGCACCGGGCAATCCGGCCGGTGCAGGTGGTAATCACGCAGGAGGTTGGGGTCCAGAACATCTCAAGCCAGGACCCAGCACCGATCCTCTGGGGGCCGTACCCCTCCTAATCCCCGAGGTACTGGAGACCATCCCCCTGCAGTCTCGAATTCAGAATATCCCAGACCGTGTAAGCCAGGCCATCCTCAAGTTCCAACAGATACAATTTCCTCTTGATCCCATAGTGCTGGATTTTGTAAGTTTTCAAAGCAGTAGGTACACCAGGCAGAGGGAGGAGATGGCAATCCTTATAGAACCTGTCCACAATGGTCAAGATCGCAGTATTACCATCAGATGACGGCAAATCAATAATGAAATCAATCGATAAGTGCGATCAAGGCCGTTGTGGAACAGGGAGAGGCATCAGTTTCCCTGTAGGTACAGTGCCTTGCGAAAGTATTTGGCCCCCTTGAACTTTTCGACCTTTTGCCACATTTCAGGCTTCAAACATAAAGATATGAAACTGTAATTTTTTGTGAAGAATCAACAACAAGTGGGACACAATAATGAAGTGGAAATAAATTTATTGGATATTTTGAACTTTTTTAACTAATAAAAAACTGAAAAATTGGGCGTGCAGCCAAACTGAGCGATCAGGTGAATGTGCCTATGTCAGGGAGGTGAAAAAGAACCTGATGGTCATTCTGACAGAGCTTCAGCATTTCTCAGTGGAGAGAGGAGAACCTTCCAGAAGATCAACCATCCCTGCAGCACTCCACCAAGATAAGAAAGGAGTGGCTACAGGACAACTCTGTGAATGTCCTTGAGGGGCCCAGTCAGAGCCCAGACTTGAACCTGATTGAACATCTCTGGAGAGACCTGAAAATGGCTGTGGACCAGTGGCGGCTGCTGGTCTTTCAAAGAGGGGAAGCTCATTTTCAGCCATCATAAAAATTGTTCATTTATTAACATTTAAATTCTGCCCCACATTCCTTTTTAAGATAATGCTCCTTGACCCTGTCGTACCAACTAGGTGTATTTTCCTGTGACTTGACCAGTGTCCTCTCAATGGCCAGCAGAGCTAGGCTGCTTAAATGACCTTGACCCATTGGGTTACGGGTGTAGGACTTGAGCCAATTTAAACTTTCTACACCTGCAGATGTAGCTCGAATTGTTGCCACTAATGAGAATAGTTTGTAAAGCTGAGGCATTGTACTGTCTAACTCCATGTCTTTAAGTAACACCAAGTAATCACACAGATTTCCCCTGTTTCCCTGAAAGTCCTGATCTGAATACAGGACTTAAAGTTCAGACCTCAATGGGAATGTGGGGAACAGACACACTGAAACAAACACAAAGGGAAAAAGAACACAGAACAGGGCACACAGAAATACATGTACGTTTATACTGGTAAATGCACAGGAAGATGTTACCACCTGCTGGGCATTGCTGCCTGTCGCACCTCCTCCAGTGCCCATGGGTCAGCTGCAGGGTCGTCAGCCAGAAACCACCGTTCACCGACGTTTCGCTCCTTTAATTCTGGAACGTCTCCTGGTGGCGGAGCAGTGACAGGGACGTCTCCCTGTCACCCCCTGCAGCTGATAGCTGTTCTCCCTGCTGCTGTTATCTGGGGTTAGATGTTCTTCCCCAACACCTATCTTTCCTCCTCAGCCAGAGCCAAAAGCTACCTTTCACTGCCTCCTCTGCCAGATCCTTTGTTGCCCTCCTTAGCCTCCCTCCGGTCACTCCTGCTTCCCTCGAGGCGTATGGTTGAAAACCCAAGGAAACCTCAGCATCCGACCTCCACTGGGTGGATGGTCGTCTTCCAGCCAGCCTCCCGGCACTTGGCAGCGAGCTCTGAGTACTTAGCCTTTTTCCGTTCGAAGGCGGCCTCGATCCCCTCCTCCAGTGGTACAGTGAGCTCAATGAGGTGCGTCGATCTCGCCTTGGTTGACCACACCACTATGTCTGGCCGGAGAGATGTGGTGGTTATCTCCGTGGGGAACCGGAGCTGCCTATCCTGGTCAACCCTCATGTCCCACTCCTGGTTGGGGGAGAAGGGCCTTGCTGTTTCTCTTGATCTGGTGTTTCTCCTTACCCCTCCTACCGATACAAAGATGGTGGGGTCCTCTGCTGATGGTGGTTGTCCACTACCCTGTCGACACTCCTCCAGTACTTCAGCTAGCTTTTTCAGGATCTGATCGTGGCGCCATCTATAGCGTCCCTTTGAGAGAGTGATTTTACAGCCTGCCAAGATGTGCTGGAGACTTGCATTGGGAGCATTGCAGAGTACGCAGGATTCTTCATTCCCAAACCACTGGTGGAGTTTCCGGGTGCAGGGAAGCGTGTCGTAGGTTGAACGAATAAGGAAACTAAATCTTGTCTGTGGGATCTTCCACACATCTGACTAACTGATGTTCCGGTTCATGATTCCTTCCCAGGTTGTCCAGCTTCCTTCTCGACCCTGCGACACGGCCTTGATTTTGTAATGATTTTCCTCCATCCTCGTCACCTCTGCTACCACCATCTCCTTCCTTTGCTTGCGATTGGCCTTGGACCAAAAGCGTGGCGTCTCTCCCCATCCTAGACCTGCTCTTCCTACCTGAACTCTGCCCATGATCTCCCGGTGTTGTAGCCGACCAACAGCTTGATCGACCTCGGTTTGGGCATTCCACTTGCGGCCAGTAGGAACCTTGGCATTTGCGTTCCTCACTGACTCGTCTGTGGACTCCCTCAGCTCGAGAACCAACCTGGTGTTTTCTTGCATGTAGCCCAACTGTATGGACTGCAGCGGCAGCTGGAGCATGTTTTTTCCAAATAGACCGGTTTCAAATAGGCATTGTGGCAACCCCAACCACTTTCTGATGAATAAGTTGGCTTTTCCGTCCATCTTACTTACGGTTCATCAACTAGATATGACAAAATACAGACAATAGTAGAATCGACATTTCACAATATCTATAGCAACAAATGCATATTATAGACAAAATAATAATGTGTAGTTTCAGAAGTTGGTTATATTGCACCTGTATTATTCCTGTGTTCAGTAAAAACAAATAAATATAAAAAATATTTAAAAAATATACGGAAAATGTGGGTCGACAGGAGAAATGAATGGAAGTTACATAGTGCAGCTTTAAACATGGTATGTTCGTAACTCTTGTAACTTACCATGCTGATATTGACTTTTGTATTATTGTGTCTATTCATTTTCTTGCTAACTAGATCTATCCAACCAGCCTACTACTAAAGTCTACTTAGGTTTTAAAAAAAATTTTCAACACATTTCAGTTTTTTACAACAAAATGCAGAAAAAGATCACAACATATATTGGTGAATTTGTATTTGTTAACAATTTAGATTATAGGAAAATTTTTGAGGAAGTGGATTACTCCTTTAATCTCATCTTTTACCCTCCTATTTTACATCAAGCCATATAGATGGATGGGGTGAAAGACTGAATTGGGACTGATTGGAGAAGGGCCACAGAGAGAAGAATGAGGATATTGTCCTAACCTCTCCGTGCTTACAAGGTATTAGGAAGGTCTGACGGGGAGATAGAACGTTCATCTCAATATCAGGTGTGACCCATATTTTAAACAAACTTTCCCACACTGACAGGACCATTAAAGTTCAAATGAAACCTGAAAATGAATGTGCGTCCGAGTAAATGACCTTTAAATTTATGACCATATCAAAGAGGGTATAGCAGACAGATGGCTGGCATACAGTTATAGCATACAGCTCCCTCTTCCCATCCCATCCAAAATTAAGACAAGGGCAGCAGAGTTTCCAGGGTTTTGTTCGGTATGACTTCTGTTGTGTAATGACTTTCGTCACCAAGCAAAGACAAATCTGATAATCCAACACAAGCACGCACCATTACAGATCTGTGTTGTGTAAATAATGAAACTGTTAATATGCTTACATTTACACAACTCCACATAGAAGTAAATAAAAAAGGAAGCTTAAACAGTAAAACTGAATCATAGTGATTCAAACCGCAATAGCAACTCAGAAATCTAAAATACTGCATGAATAGCTTGGCTATATACAGGGAGTACCTACCAGTACCAAGTTGCTGTATGGGTCACAGGGAAGAGGTAGCAAACCATAGTTAAATAACAGAAGCAGCAGCATTATACAATTGTTTGCAAGTACAGTTGTTATACAGTTGTTTGGGAACATTTTTTTAAATGATTCAGTATCCAGTGTGAAAGCGGTTCCACAGGGATCAAGTCTTTTCACCATTTATATTGATAATATTGGTTCCGCTATAAATAACTGTAAACTTCACCTCTATGCAGAATATAATGTTGTTTATGATGACAACTTATCCAACATCACATGGCACAGTGTTTTCTATTATGAAGTCGTATAATGTCATTAATTTATAAGAAATAACCACTTACTAATTCAGCTATTTTGATTCAGATGGTCCTATTTCATGGAAATAACAGTGTTGAAGTAATTCCTTGTTTGATAAGCGAGACAGAGAATGAAATCGTCCGATACCTTTGGTCAAATGTGGCATAATAAGTTTTGTCGAGCTCAGTGCTGTGTTGTTAGCTAGCTAGGCAATTAATAGCTAGGTTTGCATCGCACTGGAATTGAGAACAAAATGCACACAGTGTCCATCTGGATTTGAACTAGCAAACACCCAAATGAGAATCAGCAATTTATTACGCCGATCCACCATCCCAGACACCCACCCTAGCAAAATTTACACTGTTTACACTGTGCTTTATATGTTCATATATCACATAATTCAGTTTTTTAATTGAGTTCCCTCCAAACATAATTGCCTTCCTCATATGTTCAAATTTCACGTAATTCGATTTTACCAACTAGTTTCCTCCAAACATTTTGGGCTTCTGTCATGTGCGTCACTTCACTTGTGAACATTCATTCCTTATTGTGTTAAATATGAGTTGATTTAAGATGGTCAAATAAGATTCACTTGTGAACAATCATTCCTTATTGTGTTAAATATGAGTTTATGTGAGATGGTCAAATAAGATTCACTTGTGAACATTCATTCCTTATTGTGTTAAATATGAGTTGATTTAAGATGGTCAAATAAGATTCACTTGTGAACAATCATTCCTTATTGTGTTAAATATGAGTTGATGTGAGATGGTCAAATAAGATTCACTTGTGAACATTCATTCCTTATTGTGTTAAATATGAGTTGATGTTAGATGGTCAAATAAGATTCACTTGTGAACATTCATTCCTTATTGTGTTAAATATGAGTTGATGTGAGATGGTCAAATAAGATTCTGATTCCGATTTCCCAGTTGGGTTTAATGTGTCTGCTTCCTCTGAACCTTGTCTGCAGCACTGCAAACAGCACACTAATTAATCTATGTCTCGTTAGAGGATGTCACATTCACTTTACCTGAAGAGCAGTGGTTCCTTTTGCTGTGAGTAAACCCCACACCGCTCAAGTAAACACACTGAAAGGTCTGTCTGTCTTTTTGTTGTTTCTTGCCTTGTCTGCATAAGTGCTTTTCCTTTTCTAAACTGTCTCTCACTGTTCTTCTGTTAACTCCAATTCTGCTTTCTCTCTCTCGTGCCCTATTTTTCCTCACCCTGTCTCCTTTTCATTCCACCCGCATTCTGTTTTTTTTCTTGGTAAATAAATCTGATCAGGCACTTCCTCAGTTTAATAAAGGCAGCTTTTGGAGTGAAAGAGTGCTGACTGCAGCACCTCTCACTTGCAGGTCCAGAAGATTGAATGTATATCAGATGTCTGTCAGAGGTGTGTACAAATAGAGCAACATGAACTTAAAACAATTCTTGAAGAGATACAATATAGCCTCTATTGAAAAAGTTTAGTCTATTGTACTCAACTTGAGTTTAATTTATTAAAAGTGGATATACGTCATTCATAATTATCAATAAATAATTAAACAAATTATGTTGTCCACATCGTGTTTAGTCTTTCTGTAAATTGAAAGCCTAGTGAAGGACTTAAAATGTATAGAAGCACTGAGCATTATATCCTATTTAACTGTGCTGAATCTTCTCAAGTGTGTGAATCACATGAATAAATCACCACTCAATGTCCTTGCAGGGTCCCTTTCTTAATCACTTATTGACTGACAAATCAGGAAATGCTCAGTCTACGGGTGTCCTTAGCTGTCCTGACAGTTTAAACATCATGTAGTAAGTTATATCACCTTGTGTGTATATCCAGTAAAATACTTGTTGGAAGTTTTTTAACTGAATATATCACTTTGTGTGACACACTGAATGATATACAAGTATTTGTGTGTTATTTATTTACCTGAGCCTCTCTATGCTGTTGAATGTTTAGTGTGATCATATTAGCTTTGTCAAACACATTTGAAGATATTTTTACACAATGCACTGACTATTAGCTGATTGGATGGTTTATGGCGCGCACCTTTACTCAGCTGAACAGTAAGTGGTCTGTTCCATTCAGATCACATTTTCAACATCACAAAGTAGCCCCAAAGGTCCATTCCATCTTAACAGAATGGACAAGAAATCAATTATTATGATTTTCAATATCAAAGTGTAGAAACATCATAAAAAAATGTTTTAGACTGCACTGGGTCCTTAAAAAAAGGTATTTACTTAGTCTCTAGTAGTCTCATTACTAGTCCAAAATCACATAACATATTTAACACTGCAACAAAACGTTAACTTGGGCCACCTACAACTCCTGATATCTACAAATTTCTATTAGGTATCTTCCTCTTTGTTCACACTAGTTTGTCTGTTTCCCAAAGCATTGAGGTGGGAGCAGATAAGCAGAGGTTTTCTTACAGCATTATCTGCCAGTCGAGCCACTGGAGGGATTCCAAGTAAATGTAGCCTGAGGCATTCAGCACTGTTCTTGGATCAGTTTTCCCTTTCCACATCAGACCCCTATCCATAAAAACTCAAATATGAACGGTTAACCATTTCTTAAGGGCATCATCTACTAACTCCAATGCTATGCTGCTTGGTTTACTTTGACAGGCTGAACCAGACACAGTCAAGTACCCCCAGGAAAGAGGGTTATAGTGACTGTAAATGTGACCCTGAGTATGTCATGTTAAAATACATTCTATGCATAACAAGATGATTCATACTGTAAACACACTGCACGCATAATAAGAGTGGGCGAACTCGCTTTGGAAATCAGCATAGTAAATACATCTTCAATCTCCACAGAGAAATAAATAATAGCAGAGCTCACATCTGGGCTCATGCTGAGTGAGCTATCACTTATATATATCCAATATGCCATAAGCAGAAGAAGCCAGATGATAGGCGCTGGTTAATATTTATCTCCAAAGCCCTTTAACCAGAGATGTGCTAGACATGGAACTTCTCTCCTCCCCATGGACTCCTTCACTTCTGCTTCTTGTCAGTCCCCCCAAAACAGAGACACATAAAATCAGATGAAGTGTCCCAGACACTAGTGTCAGGTGGCCCTGGGCCCGCTGGCTGCTTACTTAGAATGTAGCCGGAGCGATGAGGCAGCCCGCTGCCCTTGTATTGTGTTGTTATGACAGCCTGCCAGCCTACAGTCCCATTGCAACACAATGGCTGTTTATGTTCTGCTATAAGGTTTCATTCATATTTTACAGTATTATTAGTGTGTTTGCAGTTCAAATGTAAACTACATTAATGCTTCATCGTAAGCAAGTCTTAGCTAGGGTGAGGGGAACTAACATTTAATAAATGCCGTAATTAGCTACTAATTTCACCATATTTAACCAACATTGTTGCAATTTTTTTTTAGGAAGACAAAAATCTATTTCAATTCCATTTTTCCCCCAACTTTCAAGAGATCAGAACACAACATACAGCTTTGTGTCTAAATGCAATTTCTTAGAACAACCAAGAAGGGAACACTGGATGTTACGGAGCATTCAGCTTCTTCACTCACTTCATCATGTTTCAAACGCTCCGTAAAACCACCTGAAATGAACCTGTGTGTCGGGGAGAGAGGGGATAGTTGACTCAGGTAAAACACTGCGATTACATCTGTCATCCAATGGCAATCACCCGCCACCACAGCCAGACGGGAGGCTCCAGGAGCACCGGTATTCTCCAGACTCTTCCCGGACACACAGGAAAACATTGTTCAAACATGCTTTATAGAACTTTGATCAGAATGCCAGCACGCCCTTACTCCGACAAATTCTAAGAAAAACATTTTGTTTTTTCAGACCTTGCCCATTTATTTTATTCTAATTTGCATGGTTGACTGTCCTTGTTAATAACTGTCGCTGTGATTTACAGTCTGTCCTACTTTCAAGTGTCACTAAAACTGTGTTACATGGTGAATAAGCTAGCGTGTACAGTAGAACAGCAATGCTGTAGTGTGATAGCTGCATACGTTTGGAAAAGACAAAGCTCCTTAAAAGAAATTGTTACTATTTTGGATTACAAATCTTTCTTTATACTCCAAATGCCATGTATATATATCTGCAGGCATTTTAAAATACAACTCCATCTTTCTGAAACTTTCTGTGCATCGTTCTGAAGCTGGCTTTGTTCGCACCTAGCGATTATGTTTTCATGTGCATGCATAAACATCCCTTTTTACTCACTGCTGCACGTGTAAGGTGCACGTGCACATGTATTTAACATGAACACGTTTCACTTTGCTGTAAACAAAATAGGCTAGCAGCTAGCTACTGTGCATTGTTATCTGCAAATCTAACTTTGTTTTTGTTTTTTGAAATTTTCCTTTATTTACTTTTTAACCAAAATTGTCACAATAAATTGAAAATGCACCACCACCCCAGGTTTTCCTCTTGACCCTCATCTCCTTGTATTTAAAAAAGGATGCAACACCCTCCCGACCTTAATATTACAACAACAGTAAAAAGGATATAGTAGATCTACCTCATATAACCAGCATCAATGTGATACTGCTACAAAGTATCTTCCTCTACTGACAGTCTGCTTATGGGGACATTTTAAATATTTTACATATTTTGTAATTTAGCGGATGCTCTTATCCAGAGCAACTTACATTGAATACAGAGACATTCCCCTAGAGCAATGTAGGGTAAAGTGCCTTGATCAAGGACACAATGCCATTTGGCACAGTTGGGAATCGAACCGGCAACCTTCCGAAAGGTCTGACTCCCTAATCACTGAGCCATCTGACACCCCGTCAGATGGACCTCTGCTTCATAACAGATATGCCTGATGACATTGCTTGATTATATTCTAAGCTTTGTGGAGTACGTCTTTGGAGCCATTCCGAAATAACCCCCTTCTTTCCTTATATGCATACATACAAATAAAGCATTCAAAAGTATTAAGACAAATAAAACTTGGTGCTGTGCAGCATGTCTCATAAATAGGTGATATTTGCATTATTTTTTTCAGACGAGCCCAGTGCCCTTGCTAGTGTAATTACAGTCATAAGACATTTCCAAAATATTGATTAATTTAAACTGCAACTATGCATACTCCCAAAAGGCAGAAATCTTTAAACGAGCTGCCGTGGTCCCTGCTGTCTATGCCGTGGTCCCTGCTGTCTATGCCCGTGGGCTCTGCTAGCGGCGATGCAAATTGGAACAGCGCTGACGGGGGTAGACGGATAAGAAGTCAGACACAATTAACTCAACACGTCACTCTTGTGTGACTTCTCGTGTGCAGGTCAGGTGTCTGAATGAAATCACTCTTGTGTAGTTGGTGAATGTGTAATTCCCATGTACTGAATTAAGGCGTCCGCGTTGAACATTTCGTGCGATAATAATTTGACGGCTTTCTGACTTATGCTTGGAGGAAGCATGTGGTCGTTATTTGACCATTCTGCATCAGCAAAGGGTTGTTGATGTCACGAGGCTTAAAGGGGAATTGGATATGACATATTGGGAGGAGAGAAAAAAGGCTGGAGGGTTTGAAAAAACAGAGTCTAGTAGATATGAGGGAGAATGTTATATGGATGGTCTACTTCCCCAATCTCATATGAGAATTTTGAGTCAATTTACTAGCTAACTACTTATATGGTGTTTATTATAGTTTGTATATTATAGTCATAAGAATCCTGTCGAGTGATATGCATAAAGCTTGGTCATATTGGCAGTGGTACTACAAACACTAATTTGGCTAATTGGGCAGGCATGGTGGCCTAGTGGATAGCATTGTGGCCTCACAGCAAGAAGGTTCTGGGTTCGAACACTGGTCGTCCTGGGACTTTCTGTGTGGAGTTTGCATGTTCTCCCCGTCTCTGCGTGGGTTTCCTCCGGGTGCTCCGGTTTCCCCCACCATCAAAAACATGCAGGTTAGGTTTGGGACTACAGATGAAAATTTGCATCAATGCATCAAAGATTGTTCATTAGTGCACTGTCCCAAATAAATAAATAAATCTGAATTTCAAGACCTCAAAAAAGAATTTCAAGAATAGAGCAAACATCATTTCTGAGAAGTAACTACAAAGCATATTTTTACCTGAAAGTCATAACAACATAGGCTGCTGCTCACAGTTCAGATTCTTCTATATCATACAGGGAGTTGATAAAAACAATCCAGGGGAAGGATGGGATATAATGTATTAATTAGGAAAGCCTACAAAACTGCTTTCAAACCCCTACCGCCACAGAAAACATCCAAGCTCCAACCCCTCCATCCAATTATTGTCATAAAATTGTTGTAATTTCAAAACTTTTTAATAGGATTGTTTGCTATTTACAAATACAGAATGTCATATTCAGTGTTGGTTAAAGTTACTTTTCCAGTTACTTTTCAGTTACTTGTTGAGTTCACAAGTTTTGGGAAGTCCCTAATTAGGAGGGAGTTCATATCTTACTGGTGACCATGATTGATATCTGTTAAGATATGAACTCCATTTACCTGATCATTTTGTCTTAATTAGGGACTTCCCAAAATTTGGCAACTCAACAGTAACTGAAAAGTAACTGGAAAAGTAACTTTAACCAACACTGGTCATATCCCTTTGGAGTGAAAATGGATGGGAAATCTCCCTTCAGACTAATATATTTTCATGAAACCCTGCCTGAAGTCTTGAAGAAAAATCAAGTGATACACAACCCGTTAAAAGTCTACAAAATAGACTGAAGGGCCATTTCACCATAGGTCAGCTACTTAAAGTACTAATGACTACTGTTATCAGTCATACATTACAGTCATACCAATACAACATGTAAACACCTAGAGGGAGCAGAATTTAATTTTGCGGTATCGACTTCCTCTTTCATCTCTTCATAGGATCCCACAAGTTCCCACATCCAGTGCAAACATACACACACCACAAGAGTTTATGCATGATTACTTTCATATACAATGCTGTGAATAATTAAAAGATGATCTTCAATATAATTCCTACATTTGCTGACGGTTAAGATTTATTGTTTTAATTACCAGAGGCTCTCTTTAATATTTGATTTGAAAACTAAGCCTACTGATGACATTAACTAACTTATTACAATGACGATAATATACAAACTAAAGATCAAGGATGGAGCTGGGTGAGTGTTACACATAAACATACCAAACCATTAAAACAGTGAGAACAACACTGGAAACCTCATCAGATATCATATAGAATTGGTTCCAAATAAAAGTAATATTCAAATATTGAAGCCAAAATTATAATACACAATGTTCATTGATATATATGTTTATAGTTAATTTTCTTAACTATTATGCAACTCGATGTTCTTATCTGTTCACTCCAATTGCTGCAGGCTTTGCAGTGTGCTAGTCAACACCTAACATAACACGAACACAGTTTAGAAAAAGGCCTGAAAGCTATTTTCTTTTTTTATCTGGCTTTTTGGGGTGATTTTACACCTGACCTTGCCTGGCCTCGTGCTGCAGCTTATCAGCCCTGGGTTGAACTGTGCTTGAATTTTCGGGTCAATTTAATTTACCAACTATTTCTCTATTCTTCTTCTATAGAGAAATATATTATGTGGCATGCAGGAATTTATGCAAGTTGTGACCTCATGTTTATCAGACAGTAACAGGTCCGAACAAATCATATGTATTGGATGCACCCACCTGCATGCTTTATGCTGAGCAATAGGGAATTACAGGCAGAATCAGACACACATCCAGTAAATAAGGAACTCGTTCAGAAAGCTGAGAACTATTGGAAATGTAATGTTTACAAATGTAGAAAACACACAACCCTTCACCTGGTGGAAATTAAAAGCAAAAGAGACCACTGCAAATGTTTCTTAAATCAACCCTGATTGAAAACCTCTGAAATGTGATCAAGAGGAAGATGGATGGTCACAAGTCATCTGACAAGCCAGGAGTGGCATAAAGTCACCCAACATAAATGTGAAAGACTGGTGGAGAGCATGCTTATACACATGAAACCCAATTATTATTATAATAAAATTATTATTATTCCACCATATATTGATTTCTGAACTCTTCATAAGTTAACACATTAGTATTGTGTTGTTTAAAAATGAATACGAACTTATTGTGTCTGCAGTATTTGAGGTCTGAAAACACTTAATTTTTTGTTATTTTGACCAGTTGTCGTTTCTTGTAAATAAATGCTCATTTATTGACACTAATTGAACACTGATAAGTAATATGACCTTACTATAAGGGGCTGTGTACCTTCAGATCCCCAACCCGGTACAGCCAGAAGAGGACTGGCCACCCCTCTGGGTTCCTTCCTAGGTTCCACCTACCAGGGAGTTTTTCCTGGCCACTGTGCATCACTTGTGTTGCTTGCTCTTAGGGGTTTTAGGCCGGGTATCTGTCAAAGCACTTTGTGACGACTGCTGTTGTATTAGTATTTAGGAGAAATGTTGTCGGTAGTTTGTTGAAAATGTTTATTTTACCCAAAAACTAAACTAACAATAAAAAAAACAGAGAAACTGATGATTTTGCAGTGGTCTCTTCATTTTTTTCAGAGCTGTAAATAAGCTGTATAACTATTCTGCTCATCGTGACTGTCCTGTTTTAGCAGCCTTGTGGTTGTGGTCCTGGAACATTCAGTAAAGTGTTTATGAATGTGTACTGCAGCACAGACAAAAGAGACAGACAGACCAACAAGAGGATGACAAACAGGAAGTATTATTCTGTCCCAGGGAGATGCTGTGAGGAAGGTGACTGAACCGGTTGTGTGGTGATGATGAGGCGTAACATAACCAATCGTTCTGTTTGTTTCTTTTTCTCTCTTTCCCAACATACCTCTCTCTCTCTCTCTCTCTCTCTCTCTCTCTCTCTCTCTCTCTCTCTTCTCTCTCTCTCTCTCTCTCTCTCTCTCT
>JACXGM010004480.1:0-13831 GCA_016801145.1 Umbra pygmaea | reverse complement strand
TGGAGACAGAATGGTAGAGCCATGCTTTTAGAGAGAGTGCCTCCACACAACATCCCCTTTTTTTCTTCTGTTTTTGCATTTAGATAGATGTGAGTTCACATTCACTTGAAGCTCTGCAGTGAGTGAGAATGTACAATAGAAGCAATGGGATTTACTGAGGTTTCCATCCCTATGAGTGTGCATGGAGAGTGGGATCTATCAGTACACTGTAAAATGACTTTTTATGGGGTCCGTGTAGAGTAGTGGGCTAAGCCACTGCCTTGCAGGCCAAGCTACGTCATGATAGGCAGTGTTTTGAGCCTTACTATGGCTTTTCTGATTTTTCCCGGGAACCCCAAGCAAAAGGCAGCACAAATTGGCATAGAGCTGCCCGGAATCTGGGTTACATAAATCAGATCATATATCCTGCCATGTCGCTCTCCAGCAACTCCTTGTGTGCAGATCATGCAAGTGTAAATTAAATCGCGGAAGAATAGTCGGTGAGTGAAATCATCCAACGCATGAGCTGACTAAAGGCTTAATTCGGTGTCGGATGAACAGTGTGAAAAACTTTTGCTGGCATGGCGACATGCGGTTGGATGAACCATGTGAGCACCCTTCACCATCTCACATCTGTCCAGGGTGAGAATTGGACAACACCAATTTGGAGGGGAGAAAAATGGTGAACAATTGCCAAAGAATAAAAAAACATTATAACAGGGAAATACATTTTTTTCTTTGTGAACACAAACTATTTGAGAATTCCCTTGATGACAGCATATGAGAGGCCCTCTGTAGTGTGCAATACTGGTGGTCTCGTGTGTATAGTTTAGCTACATATTGACACTCTTGCCCCTTTATAAACAATATAGTCAGATTTCTTTTTCATACCTACTACCTCTATGTCTTGTTGTTGGACATTGCAGAACCCCTGTTTTACTGTTTTTGCAAATGTTTCTAATTCTTGTTGAGAAAATAAAGACAAATAGCACCAATTATAGTAATTGGTTGCACAGTGTTTGGGCCAGCTAACTGATAACAAATGCTTGGTGTAACCATCAATGTAGTTGCTTCTCCTTTATTAAGGAAATGTGGCCCAGTTCTCAGCAGCATATCATTTGAGTTTGTCAATGATTTAGGGGTACGCTCTTGTACCAGGTGTTTCTACTTTATGTGTTTGAGCTTCTATTTTTGTCTTACTGGAATAGTACACATTTTAGGGCCCCAGAACCAGAGGCAGTTAACAAGCCCACAGCGTTATTGAACCTCCCCCATAAATGAGTGCAGACGTCAGTGATTCCGCTGCGTTCATTAAGCTGTGGTGCCACTCCAAAATAAAAAAGTAACATGAAAGATTTATTCCCTCTGAGGCACAATTTAAAGACGCTATAACAATCCACATTCCATTTTCCTCTGCAAATAAAACAAATTATGATTCATTCTATTTCAGCTTGTTGTATGTTCTGAATGAGATAAATATTCTTCCTGACTTGAGTTGCAGTCAAGTTGTGAATACCAAAATGAGGAAAGGAAACGTATTCTCAAAACCAGTAAATGCTCCACCATTCAACGTGCAATCTCAGAAAATCACTGTAAAATATATTTTACAAATACTCAACTGTTAAGACAATTGCACTAACAATGTGTATTGAGCAATATACACCTCTGGAATAATATTAAGAGACCACTGCAAATGTGTCTTAAATCAACCCCATTGAAAACCTCTGGAATGTGATCAAGAGGAAGATGGATGGTTACAACCTATCAAACAAAGACGAGCTGCTTGAAGTTGTGTGCCATGAGTAACGTAAAGTCACACAACATTAATGTGAAAGGCCGGTAGAGAATATGCCAAGATGCATGAAAGGCACCCACCAAAAATTGATTTTTAATCTCATTCTAAGTTAACACATTTGTATTGTGTTTTTCAAGGTCTGACAACACTGCATATATTTTGGTATTTCAAACAGTTGTCATTTTCTGTAAATAAATGCTCTGATTGACAACATTTTTATTAAGAATTTTGAAGAAATGTCAGTATTTTAAGGAATAAAAAATATAGATTTTGCAGTGGTCTCAATTTCCAGAGCTGTATATTTTCAAATAATTATTTATTTGAGAATGAAATGGAATATAGTCAAGAATTGTGCACATTTAAGCCGCACATGCCTGAACTTTACATTCTTTCTGAAAAATACATTTGATAAGTGTTACTCAGAACTCCCTGATCCCAGTTTTTATTTGGGGGGGGGTATCGTTAAAGTTAGGTTTAGGGCTAGGAAATAGGGAACATCTATTTTTGGGTCATGATTAGTTTTTAGGGCCCCACGAAGATAGAAAAACAAACGTGTGTATGTGTCAGCATCACCGGTCTGGATGTGTGATGTCTCAGCACATTCTGTCAAAGTAATCCAGACGATAAGATGTGATGAATCACTCCAACTTTACTACGGGAAAAAGAACGGCCAGTAAATGTCAGCTCTTAAAATGTAACAGCAACCCCAGACCAGACTTTGGCTCCCGGTAAACAAATTAACTTCAGGTTTTATATGTCTCCTAATGTTTGGGTTCTGCTCTGCTTAGTTTTGTCTTTTTTGCATTTGAGAGATAGACGTTTAATATCGCAGTAGATCTTAGCTGTCTGCCTAAAAACCTGCATTATCAGATATCTGGAGGACACCTTTAAACGTTGGTTTTTATATCAAGGTCATTTCTTATTAAAAGGTCATCTTTAAAATAAAAAATTCTGAACTTCTTTTGTTGAGTAAAACATTTTATTTGTGTTGCTATAACATATGGCCTAAGTAATCTTAGCATTATCTTTTTCCCCATATACTGTCTGGTGTGCATTTGCATGTTTATGATTGTATTTGTAGGCGTATAGTATGTGGTGTCAGTAGGTGTAGGCAGGGGTGCCGTATAGAGGGGGAAAGTTAGGGCAATTCCAAGGGCCCATGACTGACAGACGCCCTAAAAAATAGATATGGTGACCACAGCTGCACAGAGGGGGGCCAATTGGATTCTTTTGTCATGGGGCCCAAAATTCCTGGCCGTGCCCCTGGGTGTAGGTGTGTTTATATGGTTAGATATCAAATTTAAAGCTGAAGTGCGGACCTTTTGTCACCCCTTTCTGGCAGAGAGAACAACTACACAAACATTGTGGATGCGAGTTTATGACGCCGTCGAGCACTTTTGTTTTTAGACTGTAATCCTTCGTCTGAACGCCAAATTACTATTCTTATGTGGCGTTTCAGAATTCTTTCTGCAGTAGTCTCCGCCATACTCCTAGGTGCTGTAACGTTAGCCTACTTCTTCCTTCACAACTGTCGCTCCCGTCTACAGCTCTGGTAAACCAATCATTGCTGGTTGATGTAAAACACATCACTACTAGTGCTCGTGCGCGGGAATTTCACCACAGACATCAGATTTAAAAAGTCTGTATACTGCGAAATACGGAGAGCTTGACCTGGCGGCAAAAGGTATAATCAGCATTGTGTGGCGGAATTTAAAGGGCTGGAATGTAACGGACGTACATTTAAATGTAAATGTTTCGCACTCTAGCTTTAATTAAACCCTTTTGACATGTCACAAACAGATTATACAAATATCCAGCAGTGGAGGCCAGTGAAAGTTTATTGAAGAGGATGGGCTCGTATTAATGGTTGAAATGAAGGAAAACGAAATGGTATCTCACACTGGGTTTCATGTGTTTAATTCATTCATATGAGCCCATCCCCCTTAATTACAATTCACCAGCCTCCAGTGACACCTAGCCTAGCACCACAAAGTGCCAGCAGGTAGATGGGTGGAACTTCAGAACAATACCTATTGAGGTTTATTTGGCTCACCAGGATTCCCTGCAGAATAGCAGCTATTCTTCATGTGGTCCACTGAAAACAAAGAACCTTACAATCAACAAAACTGATACAGAGGTAGACCAGAACAGTCCCACATATTTAAAATGAAATTGGGCTCACAGGCTAGATCTGTTGAAGAGGCCTCCTTTGGAGGATGAGACATTGCTGCTCTCTTATTCTTCCAGGACCCAAAGGACCTAACAGGAACTTGATCGGTGAAATCCATCATTCTTAGGAATAAATGCAAAGCCTTTTGTTTTATCCCAGCAGGAACATAGGCTGCCTTATTGGGCCATTCTCACCCTCCATTAAGCTACGTTAACCTTGATTAATTGAACAGCATTGAGGTGGAACCATGGAGAGCATGCCAGCCAGCCAGGTGTATAATCATGTCCCTCTCTGGTAGACCTGTCCTTATCCTGCCTCTGTGGAAATGGATATTTGATTGCTCTGTGGTGGGCTACACATCCCCTATTGAATACAGAGTTGATGGAGATGTATGCCGTAAATGTCTTTTTGCTGCTTTGTGGTTGACTTTACTCTTTCTCTTTGTGTTACAGAACTGGGCCGGTATGCGCTGTCCGTACAAGCTTCTCCGCATGATTTTAGCACTTGTGTGCAGTAAGTTTTTTACTTTATCCATATATGGGTATTTCTATAAACTAGGTATCACTGGAAATAGTACTCAACATTCCCGTCCCTCCTTCGAGAGAGCTGAGGTTCCAGAAGTAAATTTCCCATTCATTTCTTCCGTAGACGTCTGGAAAAATCTGTATATAAAGAGTTTTAGACCATGCCTTGGGCTAACCAGCTACGACGTGACTCATAAGCATACATAATATAATTTCGAGTGAAAAAACAAACAGAAAATCCTAAAGAAGTCAAAGGTACAAGACTGTATCTCAAAATGATATGTTGTTTGCTTATGAATCACATCGTAGCTAGCTAGCCCAAGACATGTTCTAAAACTCTTTATGTACGGATATTTCCAGATGTCTATGGAAGAAATGAATGGGAAAATTTACTTCCGGAACCTCAGTTCTCTCGAAGGAGGGCGGGACTGTTGAGATCTATGGGTACTAGTGAATGTTTCTTGATGTAGGCTAGTGTTTAAAGACTTGACACTATATTATTGATATTTATCCATTGATCTTTGAAGAATGTAACATTTTAAAGTGCTTAATTTAACTGTTGTAACCAAGTAGTAACCACAAGTTGACTTGTTTTACTACATTGTTTGTAGAGCATTCGACATAAGCAGAAAAAATACTTTACTTTTAAAATATGTTACTTTACCTTTAAAGGAATTGTGCTGTTTGCAAATTGTTTACACAGTGACAAAGTTAAAAGGGAAAGATTTTAAAAAACACTTTCTGGTGATTTTCACAAACACTTCAGATGTACCACTATGTAAACTTAGTGTTAGATTTACTAATCTGAATTTGCTGTGAAGGTCTGCAATTACCCAGAACTGCCTGGTCAGTCTGATAAGTTTAAATCAATTGCATAAAAATCCAACTGATGCCTCATTTGTTCCAAAATCCCCTAGAAACTTGGAGCAAAGTTAAAGCAATACTTCAAAGACTCTTCCGAACCTATCAGACAGTAAGGTGGAGATCTGACAATTTTCACCAGTCAAAAAACCCCATCAGACCTCAATGGAGTTTAGATCTGGATGGTAGGGCCTAGGAGTTGTTTCTTTGCTCAGGGGAATAATATTAACATGTTTACTCGGGCAGCCGCTCAATCAGTCAGTCTTAGATCTTAATTGCTGCCAAATACTTTCTTTCTCTGTCCTGAGGAGAATCTCAGTGGCATTTCTTTGAGGGAATACAGGATATCCATTGGAAACTCACCTTCATTCCTCACTTTCCTTTCTAATCACGTCGTGTTAGAGGACAGTGAAATGATCCTATCAGCTACAACAAAATCATCTATTCATTCTTTTGCAATGTTGTGCACTGGATATGATAGATGATAAATGATAGAAAGGTTCACTATAACACACAGGCCTGGATATCAGACATAACAAGTTGTCTGTTGCATTTTCTCTTTTGAAAGTGTTATTGTGCCTATATAGGCTTTTATTTTCATACTACAGATATGAAGCTGCAAAAAATCATATTTATACTATGCAGTGCTTATTTTGCATTTGCTTCCACACAGTTTGTCAATGTGCACACATCAGTCCGTGTTTGATATACATTATGCACTTTAGGGCGGTGCATTTCTGTGTAACAAAGCACTACACAGTGTAAGGAATTGAAGTTGTTTCTTTCACTTGTAAATAAAGTAATTTTGTTGGTATGGATAGAATTCTACGGAACACCTTTACTTTCACCTAGTAAGTCATTTGAGAATCAAATGTGATTTGCAATCAGATCCTGGCAAAAGCCATGGAAGGGCAAGACAACACAAATTTACACAGAGTACTCATATAAATCAATCGATAACTCCCTGTACAGATCTGTGGGACGACGAAGTACGTGCACATGGTTCATCCAACCACGTCGCCCAAGACACTGTTTTTTTTTCTTTCACGGAAGCCTTTTTGTCGGCTCATGCACGGGATGATTACATACTATACTTTGGCAATTTAATTTACAGGCACCCGGTCTGAACAAGGAGTCACTGGAGGGATAGACGTGGTGGGATAGATAATCTGATTTATCTAACCCAAATCTTGGGCAGTACTTTGCCAATTTTGCGCTGCCTCGTGCAGGAGGCCCGGGGAAATTCAGAGAACACATGGTCAGGCTCGAACCCATGACCATTGTGACGTAGACTGTCCTGCAATGCAGCGACTTAGCCTGCTACACCACGCAGACCCCCGATACCCTAGTTTTCTTAAGGAGCCACCTGTCTGGCTCATGAGCAGCAACTACAGGTGGAAATTATACAAAAACTTCACATTGCATCTTTAACTTTCAACCTTCCTAATGTCCACACATCTGCTCACAGTTTAATTTAATTGCAAGATAATTACTATATAAATGGGATTAATTGGTCTCCTAAAATAAGGTATTATTTCAAGTGGACACTCATTTTAATGGGGAGGAATAAGTGGCCCTTAGGCTGCAGATTTGGTTATGTAGTATTTTGTTAAAAGGATACATGACTCATGCTGTAGGCCTGTGACTTCTCCTCACATGGGTGCCAATTCACGACTTTCGTTAGTGTGCAATATGTCCACTCCATCTGTCTCGGGTCTGACTCCAAATCTCAGCCATTCTATCCTTAACCAGAATGTTAACACAGCCTTAGCAAAGCCCAAGTGGTACACTTATGTAATCTGAAACCTGGCAATCTTCTGTACTGTCATCAAAGTCACAGCATCTTCCATACCCAACTTGTTTTACCATAGTGATAATTTCCTCCTCCATTGCAGTGAGCTCGGAGGTGGGCCGTGCCGTGTGGCTGCGTTTCTCTCCGCCCCTGCCCTCCTCGGGGCCTCAGCCCAGCTTCATGGCCCACCTGTCGGGGGCCGTGGTCGGCATTAGCATGGGGCTGCTCATCCTGCGCAGCTACGAGGAGAGCCTGCAGAAGCAGTGCTCCTGGTGGGTCATTGTCTTCTCCTTCATCACCTTCCTCCTCTTCGCTATCTTCTGGAACATCTTTGCCTACGAGCTGCTGGGCGTGCAGCTCCCCCCTGCTCCCTGACAACACAACGCCCTCTCCACTACACACCGTTGTCCCTCTCATTGCCATATGTTAGGACCGACCCCCTGTCCTGTCCAAATTACCCCTCAAAACACTAACAGTTATTTATTTTTCCCCCCAATTTTCTTCCCTTTCCAATTCCCTCTCTAACCCTGCCTTGTCGGCAGCTCCGCAACTCCTTGTACAGATCTGTGGGATGACGAGGGGCGCGCACAGGTTTCGTCCAACCACATGTCCTCCGAGCCGCCAACAGTTATTTCACCACAATTATTTTTCCCATGTGTCCATTTCATCAAAGAATGATATCGGTTATATGGTGGGAGGGAATTCCGTAGCAACATATGCAGGTGAAAGCCATGTAGCCCTTTTCATCATATTCTCAATGTGGAGCAGCTGTGTTAAAACAAAAAAGATAACAACTTATGTGTTGAAGCTTCACCTACCTTTAGGTTGAACCTGTGAGAGAGTCAATTTGATTAGCAGGTTCAGCTCTCTGTGTTTAGAGGGGGTTGGTGAACCCTCCAGGTGCTTTGTACTGGACTGAGGTCTGCCGGGGTCCCTCAGTGCCCTTTTGTAAAGCCATGAGGCAGCAGGGTACCAGGGCTCTACAGCTCAAGATGCACCTAAACACATAATCTACTGTACACTGTGGAATAAGCCTAGACAGGAATAGGTATTACACGTAACAATGCATGCAGCTAGCTAGTATAGCAGTGGACAAAGAGGAGAGGGAATAATCCATGCTAACCCCCTGACATCCTTTCTCCTCGCCACCATTACTCATATGCCTTGAGGCCATTTTCACTCTGTTGGTCCCCCGACCTTAATGCACCAGCAGGTTAGCATAATCTCTACCAGTAACATGTGCTAGCCGGCTAAAGCAACGGCTTCTCATCAAGCTAAGGCTAAAGGTCCAAACGGAGTGGCCTGCCGTTTACACCACGGACACATCAAGACTCGCTGTGCTCCTGCGTCACTCTCTCCAAGAACAACCACTGCCTGGCACTGGAAGTCATTGCGGGAACAAAGCGTGAGATGCACTGTTCAATTTCTATTCTCACAACAACAGACCGAACTGAAGGCTACAGACACGTCATCATTGCCTGACCTCGGTTTCCCAGCGGGAATTGGGGTTCGGTCAGTCAAGACCCAGTCAATACCTCAGTGGTTCACTCTTAGGGACTGTATACTTTTGTAAGGGATTGTACGCATAAAAAAGTGTTTCGTATTTTCTTTTTTTTGCTTTGATAGTTAATGTTTATATTGTATGTTTGTATATTTATTTTTCTTTCTTTGTTTGGAAGACACGTTTGAAATGGTGCAGACATAATGCTATGATTGTTATGATTACTTTTAGTATACAACTTTGATCCTGGAAAAAATACCATCAAGCAGAAATCCCTGGTTACTAGGAATGACACTGATGATGCAAGTTACAGTACACCCTTCTTTATAAATCTTAGTGCTTTACAGAATAAGCCATAGAAGAACCCATTCAACATACTGTAGAAATAAATAGGTTGACTGAAAACAGCCAGTGACTGATTGCTGTTATATTCTTTAGTGAAACTCTGCCTTTTCATCCTTGTTGGTAATGTCAAAGCTGATCAAATATTGAATATGATTTGTGGCAAACAAGAGACAGGATTACAAAGACTAAGATTTTGGGCAAGAAGAGTAAGAATTGCTGGTCTCTCTTTAGGGTAACGTACTAGAAAAAGCATTACTGCACGGTTTTCAGATTCCAAAAGCAAGGACTTTTATGGGGTTAAGGCCTCATTAAAAAAATACATATCTAGAGAAATCTACCAGTCAGCTTTTTGAATAGCATTTTTTCATATTTGGTCATGCTTGAAATGTCATGTACTTATTTCGTTTATGTATATTTTTGTTCAGTCTGTTGGCTAATTCACATGGAAGTCTTCTGTTTGCTTAAATGCATTTCATAACGTGTTGACTGTTGGTCTCAGGCATAATGCTTAGCACACAATGTCACTGCTGTGATGTAGACGTGCTGATTGTGCTATAAGCAGTAACATAATGAAGGGTGAATTGTGTTGAAGAAGAGAATAATTGTGCCCCTTAAACTATAGAATTCATAGAACATTAACCCTGAAAAAGCTTGGGGCTGACAAAAGGGCTACAAGTTAAATATTGATGTTACTGTTAAACCCATAAAAATGTAAATACGAGTAAATACCTTCCCTTAAATTAGAATTGAATGACTAAAGCGGATGACAAAAGTGGAAGTACAGCAGGGAAAAAGCTTAAACTTCCCAACACATTAAAACAAACCCCAGGTCTTAGTTGTGATTTGGCAACCTTACATGGTCTTAACTTCATGTATGATCAGTGTTAAATGTCTTCAATTATGTATTAATGGAATTGTTTTCCCATTTTTCCCAGCTTGCTTCTTGAGGCAGTCGTCAGGGGAAATAATACCTTAACATATCTTAATTAAGGAAACAAAGAATAGACAGCAGGAGTAGTTTATAACCCGTCAGTAAGCCAAGTTACCTGGCGTTGGCCTGCATCCAACCATTGCAATGCTAGCAATGCATCTACAGAAGCCCATCCAATACCCCACTCCTTTTGGCTAAGAAGCCCTCTGCTTTTTTCAGATGGCCAAGAATATGTGGAGGTGGGGGCTGTGGCTCTCGCTTTCATCACTGCTGTGATGAAGGAGCACCTGTCATCTACAGGCTGACATATTTGACAGCTTTGGCTGGTGTCAATGTGCATCTGTGAGCGATGGAGCCCAAGAGGAGGAATGGAGGTAGCACCGCTCATAAAACACCAGTGAGGTCGTAAAGCAGCTGTGTGTGCCTTCATAACTTGTTGTGTGCCCGACTCAATGCCTCGGGCGTCAGGGCTGATGTACTGCTGTTACGCCGGGGCCTCGTCTCTACCATGGCACGGGGCTCAACCGCTGTAAAACATCATAATTTTTTTCTTTTCAGTAAATGTGACAGGTTGCATGATGTTGATTTAATTGCTGTCTTTTATGTGACCTATCTGTTTTCATCAACCAGGGTGGGCTTGGTAAAGAATTGCATGGGTAGTATAGGGGCGAACCATATCATGTAAACTATTCTATAAATTATTCCTTATTGATCAGAATCCCACCTCTAACTTTTTATTGAGTAGTACCCCCACACACACACTGACCATGTTAGTCATTAACAATGACTAGCTTTTCAAAGTTAGGATTGTTGTTGAACCACATCACATTTAAAGGTAGTCGCTTTTATAACATAAAACGGACCAACGTACCAACTTGCCATGTGCCCTTTAATTAGATGCATCAACCTAGGCAACATTTCTCTGTGAGACTGTCCTGCATACCTTTTTTTTGCTTGTCCGTCAAGACCCAACATACATTTTGTAGCAACTTGAGGTTGATAATGTTATTAGCTGCCCCAGACTCATGTTTTGTCCTATGTTTGCCTTTTTGCACTTGTAATGCAGTTAACTGACATGTCATTGTGCCAATACGTTGTGGTGCCATGTTGTTCTATATGCTTAAATAGATATTACCTCTTTACCCCAATCCGATGTGCTATTACAATTAATGCCTTGATACATCTACTAAGTTTACTACTTAAGTTTAACAATGTGCGAGGGGGCTTGGCTGTTGTATTTATGGAATATTATTAAAAGCATCAGGTTAGACAGGTCACGCATCTCTGCTGTGACCATTACATTGTTAAGGATATGTACAGTAGATCAACCAAACATCATGATATCAATATGCATTACCTGCTCTAAGCTGATGCTTGTGAACCAGCAGGTTGCCTCTTCCCAGTGTCCGCGGTGTACTATATGATCATGGGGTTACTTTAATGCGGTACCCTGAGGCAGGCTCCTGTAGCTCATTAGACAGAGAAACTGTAATTTTGAATGAGAATCAAAGCAAGCCAAGTTAGCGCAGTACTCTTTTCTCTATGAATTTCTTACATTAACTTATTTGATAGCAGTAGAATTCACACATTGTTTGACAACCAAAATACAACTATCACCAGTGGTGAAAAGTTATCAAAGTTGTTTTCATCTATCTCTTGACTATTAAAATACCAGTATATGGAGGTATGAACACAGAATATGGTACAGTATTTATGGGTAATTGAGGCAGTTTGGCTTAAAGTCATTGGTGTGCTGCTCTGGTAGTTTTCACTGGATGTTCTCTTGCAGTGAAAAACATTGTGCCAAGTGTTGAAAGTTAAGCCTCCAAACCAAACTAGAGGTTGTACCAATACAGCGTTTACACAAAAAGAAGAGGCTATTTTTCTCTGGGTCACCAAGAAACAAATGAAAACAAAATTTATGTAAATATGGATAGTTTATATTAAAGTCCTCATTAATTATTTCATGATGTATTGTACTTTTTAAATGTTCTGAACTGAACCATTTTATATTGTATATATTTTGTTTTATTTTGTACTGTTCATTGTACTTGCTTTAATTTAGGAACAATACAAATAAAGAACAATACTGTGCAAATGTATCATAAATTCACTGCTGTAAACAAGTCCTGGTCCCTGCATCATTAAGTCTGCACTGGGAACTGCACATTGTGTAGCAAGTGGGCTGAGTTGACAAGTCACTGCCAAATGCAAAAATCAATCCCATTTCATGTAAAATATTTATTTGCAAGTTGAAGTATACATATTGAGACACAGTAAAGGCAAAACACTGTGTTACCTCCATAAGTACATTAAAATGTCTTTACAAGGTTGTTTGCTGAAATTTTTTTTACTTGGTCCTCTGTCTCTTAGCTGGCCTATCAGTGGTGTCCGGCTCTGTCTCACAGAGACAGCTCTCTAGGTTGACGCCCTTCAGCAAGGGAAGCTGTAGCTGATTGGCTACTGCCCATGCCCATAAACAAAGCTCCACCCTATGGGGCGTCCAGTCATGCTCGATGTCCACTGAGGAATTTGGAGGTGGGTCAAGATATGACAACTGCATACATACAATGTGGATTTCCACAGTAAATAATCTTCCATGTATCACACACATGCCAGGAGTGGCATAATGCCCACAGAGCTATACACTACAATAAAAAAACGGTTACATTTTGTCCAACTGAATACGTAGACAGGATTATACACTCCCATGAACAACCACATTCACCCTGTTGCTAGCTCACCTTTGTTAAGGGTTTGTGTTTGCAAAACAATCTTTTTCTGGTAGAGTGCATAGTGTTTAGCAGTGTACTGGATGGGCCTCAGTCCAGGGATACTTTCAACGGCCTCGTCAGCCATGAAAGCTGCCAGCTCCGGAGCTCCTGCTGCTAATACAGCTGTAACAAACCGGTCATATCAAGCTGCTGATGTTTCCTGGATATTAACTCAACTTTACAAAGGGCATTACGACTACGGTACATTGAGATTTCTTCAGTGTGCTGAAATTAAATACAGTAGGCTTAGTTCAGTTTATCCCATTAAAGGGCCTATTTTTTTAGACTTTTCTGTCGATGAGAACAGCACTACTTGTTCTTTCATCGACATGTTTACAAAAGCTGTGACATCTAAAGCACTTGATTATATTTGTAAAATATCAAAATATACAATTTTTACAGTTTTTTCGTAATCTGGTCACTGAAAGAGAAAGTAGTGCCGTTGTCAATTGTACACAAGTCTATATATAGCGCCTTTAAGGGTCACTGAACTTGTCCAGGGGACTTATTTGTACTCTTGAAAAAGAAGAAAGAATGCCTGCCTAGTGTATGTCAGTGTTAAATATAGTCTTAAAATTATGTTAACCCCCTGGTGAACAAAACCCCTGACCTGGCCCCTTGGTGCTTCTGACCTGAGGCAGTGGCTGGGCCCAGAGCTTTGAGAGAGCAGAGTTCTTTAATAGCTGCCTGGATGTCAGGGAGGAGACTGAAGGCATTTCTGGAGCACTTCTCCACCATCTCATCACTGTTAGTGGCCACCAGCTGCTGCAGCCGTGGCCGGAACTTCCCCCTCTGCAGGTGATACAGTACCACTACAATATACAGCCAGCTAGGAAGCACAAAGTTTAAAGCAAGGGTCTCCTACCCTGTTCCTGGCGAGCTACCAACCAGTAGGTTTTCAGTTAAACTCCCATACGTTTCTAAATCTGCGAAAACATTCAGAACAGTAGCTCTCCAAGATGTTATATACTAGCTCCTGTTAAGGAGGGGGACCTGACACACCACTGCTCATGGACCCCCAGTAGCCGGTAAAAGAAGCATGGGGCAGCGGATGCAAGTTAGGACACAGACACAAACTGTACCGTTAGAGATAGGCTTTATTTTATTCTCACGGTAATATAAATAAATTGGGAGAAGGGGCTGGGCAGGACCAAAGCAA
>JACXGM010004479.1:0-21320 GCA_016801145.1 Umbra pygmaea | reverse complement strand
GCGGAGAAGTCTATGAAGGCCGGATATTTCGCTCAACAGTAAACGATAATTTTAGAGAAATTTGAAGAGCATAAAAGAATACAATACAGACATAAAGCAGGAAGAAAAGCTGGGGAAAAAATGCCAAGTATTTATACATGCCTCACGCTCATCGATATCACTGACTATAATTACAATTGTGTATTCCATTAAACCAATTGTGTTGCTTCATGCTGATCACAATTCTTTCACTTGCAACCCTGACAGTGTTGACCGGTCATGGGAGCAAACAAAAAATGTACAGGGTGTGTAAATTAATCAATGTTACAATACTTGGTTGTTTAACAAGTTCTGAGGAGTAAATATTAAATGTATGTACTGTCTCTACAATGAAAGGGGATACATTGATTTTGGTCCGTATCAAACAGATAATACATTAAAATACCTGTCACAAACAAACGCAACACTAAGCATAAAGTCTGTGGAACTGTAAGCCCACAACTTCGATGTATCGCACTGCACTGACACATACAGCTCAAGATTAGTAATTAGCTGCTGAATGTGCTAACTAATGCATAATTGGTCTACTACACTGCTAGTCTCCTGTGATATTCGCTGGGGTCAAGTTGGTGGCTATTTTTGTGCATACACTTAAATGTGTACGCCAACGTGTAATTATAAATACATTTTATAATTACACCGTTTTAGTCTAGACTTAGAGAAAAACATTTTGTCAAGGCTATAACAAAAAGTGCATTATGCATCTGATTTCTGGGTGTGCCAGCTGCTTCTTTAGCTGGCAACAGCACACCCGTGCCTACGCCACTGATTTGTGGAACACAGAAACTTTGGATCAGTACCGCACTGCAATTGTTTGATGTGTAAAAGCACAATGGCTTGTCATGCTTCCGCACCGCATACGAACTGCAACACGCACTCCAGACGGAGTATGTCTAAAATGGGCGTAATGCAAGCGAAATCTGAGAAACCCCATGACCTGTACCTCAAATGCAACCAGCACAGCCTTGTGGACCAGTCATGCTCTTGGGTAGGTTTTCAGTTCATAAAATGATACATGAAAGATAAAAACAAATTATTTAAAGTTGCTTGTTGGGGCGCTATGTTAAAAATAAATGTTAGAGAGCTCAAAGACCCAACACAACAGCAACTAATGAACCTAGCGTTAGCTAACATGTTAACTAATGTTGGCTAAAGCTAAAGGGCTTGTTAAACTTAGCTTAGAGAGTAGGTCAACATTCTGGCAATAACTTTGGTCCAATTTGTGTTCTTGCCTCTAGTTAGTAAATCTAAATAACACGGTAACTAGTTAGCTGTTAGCCTTACCTTTGAGCAGACGTATTTATGCTTCATAATGTTCGATACATTTAATTGGGAGTGGAGCCATCCACACTATTTTATTCAATGTAGGCACCGCTCACGTTGTGTTTTCGGCTTTGGGAAGGGAAAGAACACAACTCCTTAAGACAATCTCTCGGGGTATCTAGTGTCCGATTTACAAATGCCGTGGGCGCACCGCTTCACCGTCCTGCTTGGTGTCAATGTTTGTCGGACCTGGTCACATAGTAACAGTTGCTATGATGTGTGTTTGGGGAAGGGGCCGGAGAGAGGTCAATTGTGTGCAGAGGGAATTTGAAAGACAACCGTTTATCCCGCCCCTCGGATTGAGCCCTGTCAATGGTGTTCTCAACATCTTGATGTTGGTCTGGCTTGTCAGTTTGATTTACTACCTTTTAATCATTTTTAAAACCCCGCGGACACCCTGTGGATGGAGCCTGCTCTCTCTATTTAAGCACCAGTTCTACTCATTATGCCTCAGGACTATTTGGTGGAGAGGTTGGTTTTTTACGCTGTTGGTTTTTATCTCAGCTGAGTCATCTCAAATGCAACAGCGCACTCTTTTAAACAAGCATGGTTTGTCCATTACAATACAAAGGAATTGCACAAGCCCACAAGGCAACGCTTTCGATGATATGGAAATAATTGATTTATATATTTTATTTATTTATACCTATTTACATTAATGTCATACTTAAGCCAGAACTAAAATGTTGACTTCTACTAGGTTAAGATAGAATAGTATCCTGTGTACCCCTCTGTATGTATTAAGGGAGGTTAGTGATATACTGCGTTATGTGATTATATCAGTTGTTCCTGAGTACCTTAGACATCTCATGCTTAAATAACCTTAACCCTCTACTGCACACATTATGAAAAACCTATAGAAAAAAATATTTTACTCTTTTTCTTTTCGTAGAATGGCTTAACTTGAAGTGCTGTAGAAAAAAATGGAAAAAATATGATTATAAGGTACTTTATGATATGGCAACAACATACAATTGTCGAAATGACTTAGAATAAGTGTAAGTTTACCTGTGGTTAATATTTTTGTTGTTTTTGTTGATTCAATTTGTGCTATAATACGCTTTAACACAGTACTTGTGTCCAACAAATGATTCTTCCAACTGATTCTATTTATTCCATTCTTTTTTTGCTGAATAATGGTTTATATTCTTTGAATTTCATTACATTTTTTAATATTATTAAATTGCAAATTTATACATTTAATAACAAATATAATAATGTTCATCATGTATCATACAACATTGACATAAAACCATTTACATAAAAACATTGCAGTTCATGGAAATTCAACATTCCTCAATCTTATGAGAGAAAGACTGAACATGACCTAGCCTGGAAAAATCCAGACCCAAATCCGGAGGATATATGGGTCTGGCTTTGAGTAATGAAAATGACCCAACTCGAGGTGCGGCACCAAGCCTGCATTTGAAAATCTCAAGGTACGCAATTGGATAACACTACGACCAATCACCAGTGGTTTTTCGCTAAGCACCTATGGCGGAGCTAACTGGTAGATAAAACTCTTGGTGCACTTGGTGCACTTCACCCTAACAATACCATATTGGCTGTGGTGGCAGTGGGCAGGCAGGTCTCCAATGTTTTTTCCCATCCAAAGCTGATTCAGTGCTCTGTTAGGGCCTACCTTTGCACTTCAGCCCTCCCTTGTTTTCTTTGCAAAGGCAGTGAGCAATGTCAATTTTAAAGTCAAGCAGACTCAGCTGTGCATTTTGTGTGAGCCCCACATCCTTACAGAGTCTGTGGTGGAGCAGCCAGCTTTCCACTATGGTCATGTCCAACATATGGAACACAGTGCGGTGGTACCACTTCTTTGAGCGGATTTTGGTGCAGTAAAGAGCAATGAGAGAATCCATGAGATCCACCCCACCCATGCTTTTGTTGTAGAGTTGAATGATGATTGGACGTGTCACTGTAATGACCTCCTTCCTCTTCTTGTCCCACCGCTCCACATTGGAGCCATTTCACTGCTGTCATTGTGTTACCGTCATGTGTGGTCTCTTTTTCTTCATATGTTCCAAGTCTGTAGGTCTTCATAACCGTGTCCTCTGTAAAGGTGCATCCAGCCAGAAGATTTTGTCTTACAGTTCCCATACTGTGGATCCCTACTTTCTCAAGCGGCAACTGAAGATCAACACCACAAAACCAGTTGTCATAAAACATTTTGTGGGACATATACTGCACCACAATCGAGGCCTACTTCAAAACAATATTTCAGCTGGCACCCAGGTCTGGAAAACCCTCCACTGAAGTGATTGGACCAGTGTAGAAATCAAAATTTGTAGGCTATGCCATTCTGATCACACAGCACGAAGATCTTGTAGCATCAACGCTACGGCTTCATTGGAATGTACTGCTTCAGCTGGCTTTTACCTTTGAATGGTACGATCTGCTCATCAACACCTAGGTGCTCATCCATTGGGATGTGATTAAAACTCTCCTGTAAAGTTGTTAGGAGCGGCCTCACTTTGAAGAGCTTGTCATTGCCAGGCTGTCCAGCAGGCACCTGTTCGTCATTGTTGGCAAAGTGTAGAAAGCGTTTGATAGCCTCCCATCTTTTCATTTACATTGTGTAAGCCACACAATCCACTCTTGTCTTTGTGCCCCAAAACATTTGGGTATGTGGCAGGCCATGTACAGACATGTAGTGTTGCACGGTGCACCGATACTTCAAAAGTATCACGATTCTCTGAGATTTAAAACGTCACGATTCCTAAATTTATTAGTATCGATACTTTTAAGAATGACCAAGTTCCAGATTTGTAAGGGACAGATTTCATGTTCGTGTGTGCGCAACGCACGCTTCCAGTGCCTCCCTATGGACGTCTGTGTTTTTTCTCCTCACGCACGCAGCGAAGAAGCTGCAGCTGTCATGTGACAAACAAACACTACAGCGAGATGGCTGCATGTGTGAGCACAAGTGTACAAGTGCTACTGTGGTCGCCAGTCCACGACTAGTAGAAAAAGATGACGCGAGGAGTGAAATATGGAAGTACTTTGCCTACCTTGCTGACAGTAAGGGCATAAGCTAACTGTAAGTCAAGACCTGTTTGTTGTCAGTGCTACAAACAAATGCAAACAAAGTGAGCCAACATCTCGAACCTGGCGAAACACTTGGCCGACAAGCACCCCGAATTGTACAAGGAGTTTAAAGACCGACAGGTTAGTATGTGAAAGATAACATGATCACTTTCATGCCCTAAAATCAAATGAGGAGGCTATGGTTTATTTTGTGAGTCAGTATTTTGCACCACCGTAGTTTGACGAGGCTATCTAGAGAAATAGTAGGCTTACTATGGGCATTATCCTCATGGCTAACCAATAGCCTGCCTAAAATCTAAAATCTGCTATTTCTTAGATGTTGATCAGCCAAATCAATTATAGAAAAGTAAATATTACATATCCAGAAGAACATAATTTACATTGCAGTTCAAGAATGTGTAATAGTATTTATTATCAATGGTTTACGTCTCCTTCATAACTAACTTGAAACGCGAACGCAATACATTAGTCTTCGAATTTGCCCTAAACATTGCAGACGTTTTGTGTGAGATGAGAATGTCTGTTTGAAGTGACTTTCTCCAAAACAGGGAATGACCTAATCATATAATATATAAAATAATCATATAACCAGAAGTGTTGCAAACTACTGATATTTGTCTTTCCTTCCTAAAGGTGGCTTTCATAGGCTAGGTCCGGGGGCGTAGAAAACATGCCGTTTTCTACAGTTACAGTATGCACCGAATAGCTAGTTCGTTCCTGTACTTAAATGTGCGCATTTCCTTGAGGATTGTAATATTTTTTACCTATAATTTTACAAATATTAGGCTACATGAAAATAGCAATGAGAAACGATTTTGTATTTCGACATTTTAACTCTAGTGGACAAATGCTGAGGAAAATAGTTTTTTTCAATAGCGAATGTGTGGCTCCATCGTTGGAATGATTATGCATTTCAGGTGGTGATTTTGTGTGCAACCTCATATTGCAGGGAAGCATTATCACAGTTATCGCTTTTCTTTCTTTTTTAAATAGCAATATATACACGTGTACAGCTTTATAGCCTTGGTCTCTGAATGAGGAAGTAGACTGTAGTTATCATCAATATGAAATATATGCATAGGGCTGGAATAGCTCTACATTTCCATTGAAACATTTATGTGAATGAGATTTAGCCTATAACTATGGCCATCTATGGCTAATCTTTAAAGCGTTGAGCAGCATAACGGTCTTAAAATGTGGATACCATGTATTGGTATCTATCGGCCCATCCCTTAGAGCATGTGCATTTGTCAGTGACTTATTTATATTAGTTTATTATATGATTAGAATGTTGTCCCGGTTTTAAAATAAAGCACAGCAATTATATTTGACAGTGTTTCTCCCTTTTCATTAAAAGTATCAAAAAAGTATCGAAATCGCAATTCTTTACTTGGTATCGGTATCGAAACAATAATTTTGGTATCGTGACAACACTACAGACATGTGAAGGCATATCCCCATGAACTGCTCCATCTCCTCAAAAGTACCTTTCAAGGACATGGTTGGGTCACACTGGATGGCGTAGAGATTGCTCTGGAACACCTTCTCTTCAATTATGTTTCTGCTCAGAATACCCCTGAAGTATTCAATGGGCTCATTAACATGGTCAGCATGAGGGAGGCTGCCCTTACATCCTGGAATGGCAGCAGTGCTCCTCTTTTTCCTCCATTTCAGGTTCTTTGTCTTTTGAAATGGTGGGGACAAGGCAGCTCTAACCTCTTCTTGATCTAATGAAACATAAGCAAACATGCATTATTGTTATGTATGTAATGTAATGTAATGTTATGTTACTTTCTGCACAAGTACAAATTTACACACCTACACACACACACACACACGCACACACACACACACACACACACACACACACACACACACACACGTCTGGTTCACTATATTTGTGGGGACTCAAATTGTTTTTATACTGTACAAACTATATATTCTCTCCAAAAAAAACTAAAAAGTTTTTTTTCCATAATCCAAATGCCTTGGCAGTCCTTAAAATATGACTAATAAACATTATATCACTGGCATTAATGTTGTAATTGTTACAGCTTAACAGATTGCAGCTGACCTTTCTAGATAGTTAAACTATTGCATTAATTTCATTCCACTATTGCACATTTGATCAATTTACCAAAAACTAATTTCATAAAAACTTTTTTGAGTGGTGAATATGTCATCATAACTTACCTGAGGTGAAGTTTCCGTTTTTGTGTGTTTGTGATATGGGCTGGTCCTTGTTTCTTAATGATGTTTAAATTTGCTTTCAGAAACTACCGACAAGTATGCATACTAAATAGTATGCCAGACTAAGATTAGTATGTCCCAAACCATAGTACGCAAATATAGTATGTCAATAGTCCCCGGATGGTCTACTATTTCCGGGGGATTTTCGAAGTATGCAACCCTGCATGCTTTTTGGGCTGATATAGCCCACACTCCTTTGTGACACAGAATAGGAGGGGTTTCCCGAAGCCGAAGTTCTTCTTTGGCTGTGTTTAAATGTAAGGATCCAAACATTTGGTAATAATAAACGTGTCATTACATGAGTTTTTGGTTATTGTACCAATATTAAATACATTTTAAATGAAATGCCAACAGGTTGTGCCAAATGTTTAATGTTCAAACTTCGTGGGCTTCATCGCTTGTGAAAGTGTTCTAATTTTAGATGCGACGTTATGACGCGTTAGTATATCCCCATGCTAGCATACTCGCTTACTATATACTAATAGTACGTACTTTACCACCACCTGCGTAGTACATACTTTTAGTATGTAGTATGCATATTAGGATTCAGCCGCAGTCTGTAAGAAATCGCACCAGAAAAAAAACCTGCATGTCATGTGACTTAACCAAAGCACATCACTAGCTAAACTAAGGTCTTCTCATTCCAACAAAAAACACGAGAATGTTTTCTTAAAGAGACAGTGGCAAGGAAATTAACAGAAAGAGTATGTTGCTATATGGCAACACCATGCGGTAGAGGGTTTATAAAAATCAAACTTTAATACGATCACACAAATGGAAGAATATTGGTCAGTTTGAGTGCCATTTTCTTTAAGAAAAAGCAGCCACTGGCTCTTTGTTAATGTTTGGGTAAACTGGGAGAAATTGTGAAAAATCACCCCAGAGAGCTCTGTCACATGGTAGTTAATGGTTGGGGGTTGGGGAAAATATTATGGCTCTCAGATTGATCTGTAGTTGACCAATATTAAATATAAAAAATCAGGAGTGTCATTATGCTTCAAAAAAAGGGAAAAAAGTAATAGTCACCTGCCATCCCATTCTCACACTAGAATATTAAACTATGTTAAATTACCACACACATAGTAAAATAATAGTTATAATTGTTATTATGAAATAAGTTGTATAAATAATGAAATCTACTTTCCAGGCAAGGAATTGGTTCTGTTCTGTAATTACCATTGGATGTCTCTGAGAAAATATTTTTGGATTTTACTCAGGGATTAGATAACGGCATATACTGACAGCTCCAAGTACCACAGTATTTCCCCCAAAAAGTACCTCCTTCCTCCCAAGCAAATCTATTAGGAAATTAAGGCAGGCTGAACTTATTACATTGTTGGTTATAAGACTGGTTTAAGGTTCTGTACAGGATTCATTTTTAAGAAGTTGTGTTATGATTGTAATAAAATATTTGTGGCATACAGAGATATTTTGATGAAGATGTGATGTTGTTTTGTATTAATATTATTATTGATGCAATTATAATAAAATGGTGATGAAAATTTTTGTGTTGTATAAATAATTGAATACTCTTTGTGGAATAAAGCCTGAATCATGACTATTCTCTTTATGAACGTTACAGAACCTCAATTAATAAAATACACAGCAAAAAGTCCAGTGATACATTAACACTCTCAGAGTTTATATAGCTCCAGTGGAGCTATATAAACACTGAGTGTTAAATTAACACTTAGGGTGAGTTATGTAATAAAAAATGTCTCTACCACTTATACGCTGAGTTGGTGGGGCAGTAGGGCACATTCTTTCTGCCTACCCCCTCTCGCTCTTTGGGACTAGAAAGGTAGTTCCATATAACAGAGGATGGGTTTGCAGGGAGACTGCTGGTCTGAACATTCAGGAAAACTGGGATACTGAGGACATCTAGTGGTAAGAGTATGGTAGTGATCCCAAGACAGACCTAAAAAATAGTAGTTGTGTAATTCCGAGTCCTTTGTGATTAAATAAATGTTTGATCAATAGATAGGGTCTCAAATTAAGCCTGTCACAACAGTACACTTCCACAATGTATCTCTGGGAAGGTTATTGTACAGCAATACCTGATGAAGAGGTGGGAATCCCTTGCCTTATTCCAGCAACAAAGCATGAGGCAAAGATAGTGGAGGATATTTCAGATGAGGAATACTGGGCTGTTGACCTTTCTGAGGAGGATCTTATTGAGAGTAAGGATGATTTGGAGGGATTGGTCTGTGTCAAGCCTGACTTCCTCTACTATCCCCATAGTTCCTCAGGTTGGGTTTCAAACAAGAGGTTGCCGCTGAGTCACCACATGAGGTCACTGCTCATTAGCCACGCTACAGCCGGAGTCCTCAGCAGCCACGCTACAGCCCGAGTCAGCTGCTGCCATGCTACAGCCCGAGTCAGGTGCTGCCACGCTACAGCCCGAGTCAACTGCTGCCACGCTACAGCCCTAGTCAGCTGCTGCTACGCTACCAGTGCCTTCAGCCGCCGCTATGCTTTAGGAGCCTTCAGCCGCCGCTATGCTTTAGAAGCCTTCTGCCACCGCTATGCTTTAGGAGCCTTCAGCCGCCGCTATTCTTCTGGAGCCTTCAGCCACCGCTGCGCTTCCGGAGCCTTCAGCTTCTGCTGCGCTACCTGAGCCACCAGCTAGGCTACTAGATCCAACAGCTAAGCTACATGAGCCACCAGCTAACCTACCAGAGCCACCAACTAAACTACCAGAGCCGCCTGCTGTTCCCTGCTGCCTGGCCGCCTCCAGTGTTCCCTGCTGCCTGGCCTCCCCCTGGTGTCCCCTGCTACCTGGCTGCCCCCGGTGTCCCCTGTTGCCTAGTCACTGCTGGGTGTTCTTGCTGCCATGTCCTCGTTTGTATATTGTGTTACATTCATAATTCCCTATGCAGTTCTATGCCGGTCAGTCCATCTATTCTAGAGATGCGTGGATGGGCTATTATTTGATCTGCAAAACTCATCATCCATCCATCATCCATCCGCACCATGTTTTTGACCAATTTTCAAAGTCACACCCGCCCTGCATCTGCTGGTAACAATAATTAACAATGTATATCTTTTTCATTTGTTTGGTTCAACCACGACCCACCCAAATTTAATTCAAATATTATTTTCTGTCACGTCATCCGCCCAATCCATGGTTTATCTGTAACCACTAACTGTAACCACTAACCGCGCATCTCTAATCAATTCCATGTACGTCTATGTCCTCGCTGTTGTCTATTACCCCTTGTCCCCATCAGTATATATACACCTGTGTTTGTAGCGTTTAGTGTCAGTCATTGTCTGTCTCTTCTAGAGAGGTTCCTGTCCGAGTGTTTGCCTTTACAAGTAAGTCAAGTATTATTTGTTATTTTCCATTTTCCAGTTAGTCAGTAGTGTTAGCTTCTTGCATATTTTGGGTTTGTTGTACTTTGTGTCATTACACAAACATTTTCTCAGTTGTCTTACTTTACTTACTACACTATGTGACACTGTACAGTGGGAATGTGGAACACACCTGCTTTCCCAAAGGCCACTGAATCAATGAGTCATTTATCATCAGGCCGTCCATCAACGAGGAATCATAGAACCCCACTTTGACCAATTGCAATGAGCCATCATGCCCTCTCTGCCAGTTCATGAGGTCATAGGAAGCGATTGGGTCTCCGTTTTGATCAAAGCTGACCACCTCCCCAAGGGTGGAGAACTTCACCTGCTTCATGTAGTGGAGTAGCTAAATATGTAAAGAGGATATAAGGACAAATGATCATGCATGCAAGTCTGTGGATGAAGAATACCTCCACTCCTTTCTCATCATTACTAAGTATCTAGCCATAAACTCACCTGCCAAGGTTGGACATATTTTGGGTCCCCACAGGAGCCATTCACAAAGGGCCCCTGCCCGGCTATACAGTTTCTCATGACTTGCAGGGCATGGGCAATGAGATACACAGCCTTATAGATATTATAAGACACCCTGAGCTGGCTCACATCAGCATACTGTGTGTAGACATCATCCAGAACCTCTTTTCCACTACAGGGCTCTCTGTCCTGGTAACTGACAGGGTGTGAGTTTGTGTTTAAGGATCCGTTCAGTCTGCAGTTGAATGTCTCTTCCCAGAACTCTGCCAGGAAAGCAGAATTACGTAAATCAGATGGTCCTAGACTGGTCAGGTATTCCTTCAGCCCAGGAATGACATCAGCCCTTCGAATTGCAAATCCTAGCGTTCCCGTAAGGAGATCTCCAAACTCTGCCCACAGGGACTTGGAGGTAGACCAGGCTTCACTAGCGATCCACTGCAGCCCTGTAATGTTCCGATGCCGACACTCCCTGAGGACACTTTGAAACGTAATCTCGTTTGAAAAGTTCAGGATGACCCGGGAGGACGATCGCTGGGCAAAAATAAGAAAATCATTTTTAAAATAAATTAATTCTAAAACAAATGCAATATGATATGTTTTTACTATTTTCACATTACAGAGATTCCAGTTTTACATTATATGCTTTTTATTGTTTCAATAGTATTATCTTCTATCATTGCATCCTCACTGAAGTTTGCGGCAGGTGATTAAATGTTTAATATGTTGAATATCCCCACTCTGGCTGGATTTCAATAGGAATTACATTTCCCAATGAAACCAAGCCATGACGTGTATTAAATTTACAATTGTAAGACATGTAGCTGCAAAGCAATGTTCAAATTGCACTTTAAATATTTGTCAAGATTAATCCATTTTATGGAAAGCAGCTGCTCTGAATCACAAATTCTTTGCTGAATCCATATTTGTTTACGCATTTCTTTTTTTCCATTTCACCTGGATGATATCCACCAGCTTTACCATGGAGGGCGGAGATGTTTTTGCAGAGTAGAAGTGGACATATTCAGCACACACGCTGTACTGTACAGATTCTTGTAGAAACAGCTTGATACCAAAGCGGGCATAGTCAGACTCCACTCCGATGATACCCACCCAGGTCCAGTTAAAGTAGTGCACCATACGGACCAGAGCTCGTATCTGAAAGGTATCACTGGGCATGGTGCGCATGAATGTAGGGAACTGTTTCTGGTCACTCAGACAACTGCAAGATGCAAAGTAGCTCACCTGAAGGCAAAAGAACAGTTAAGGATGGTCATTACTGTAGATTATTTATGATACACATTATACAAGATCGCCGTCAGCATAGCCCACAATAAGCAGGGTCAGGCTTGACTTGTCCCTGGATGGGAGACCAACAGTGGCGGCGCCACAGTATTTGTTTTGGCATAAACTACAGTGGAGCTAATCCACACAGTGGTGGGGCTCAAATCAACTTCTGAATTTCAACGTGAATACATACATACACAATAGAATAGAGCATAACACCTTTCCCAGTAGCTAGAAATACCATGTCGGACTGACTCCTTTTTTCACACTCAAAATTACATCAAGAGCAACAGACTTGGACAGTCACTACTACTGAGTTTAGGCAATAGCCTATTCATGCTATTTCAACTCGTTCACCTTGTCTGGCACACTACACATCCAATAGGAGTGGGCAGATTGATCCAAAAATATAGATACTATATTTTTTCTAGCGTTAATAGGATCAGATACCAGTTCCAGTTTCTCTCTTCTATGTTGTAGCATAGCCATTTCATCTAGGAATAGAACTGCCAGTGCAATGTTCCATTGTTGCGAACACACACACACAGAAACTAAGAGATTGACGGGGAGAGAGAGCAACAGAGCAAGCTACGGTAGTTAATGGAGCACAACAGGTGACACCGAAGCCACAAAAAATGTAACTAAGCCAGCACAGTTGATATTCCATGGTGGGGCTAAAGTGTGGCTAACACGATTCTTGGTGGGGCTGTAGCCCAACCAAACCATAACCTGCCGCCGCCCCTGGAGACCAATTCTGCTGGAAGTGGTTTTGGAGGGTCTCCCTCTGGCCCAGGGCAGTGAAGGGGGATATCTGCCCTGTGTAGTGTGTCATCTTTTCGATGAGACATTAAATGCATGTCCTGACTCTTTGTGGTCATTAAAAATCCAATTGCACTAATCTTGAGAGTAGGGGTGTTAACCACGGTGTCATGGCTAAATTCCCAACCAGGCCTCATATCAATCATGGCCACCTATTAATCTACATCATTCCTAATTGGCTTATATACAGTATCCTACAAAAGTGAGTACACCCCTAAAGTCTAAACTGCTGGCAATAAAAGAGAGTACACCCTTGTCTACACCCAACTGAAAATGTCTAAATTGGGCCCAGTGTCATAATTTTGTGTGCCTGCATAAAAGGTGTCATCTACAGTATGAGTTCTTGTTTGCAAGAATCAACCAATTAAGAAGTAAATTGGGGTTCAGATGTGTGGGATTTTAATAGTTTACAGAGGAATATAAATAATGAATTTAAATTTGTGCATCAATAATTTAGCATTGCCATTTCACGAGATGCTGTACAGTGGGTCCAGTCAGATTTCAGAAGACCATCTGTTGCAATACTATGAATCATCAAGTATAACAGTATTACAATGCTATATCAAATTGTATTAAGTACTGAATGTGTTAACGCTTTGTATAGTTAACTTTTTCATTTGTAAATAGAGCATTAGTAAAGGAAACAATTTAAAAATGATTATCTTTCTTTTTCCAGATATGTATTCTCAGTGATGTTTTGCATTGTTCTTATATAGTAAAATATATCAGATGCTTTCATAATGTAATTTGATTGCTTGCCAGTGATGGCACATAATTATAGTATCAACAAATGACTTATACATATAAATTAAAATTAACATTGTTATATCTACAGTTTTAGTTGTTTTAGGCCATTGCATAATGATTGATTGAAATCTTCATGATTAAACACGTTGCAAGCTTTGATAGAAGTTCTTGATTTTGTGTCAGGTATTTTAGGTTTTTAGTACATTTGTACATTACAAATTAAATTTGTCATTCTGGCCAAAATAGTTTATATCTTGGACCTGTGTGTTTACTGTTTTAATTTTTTTAATTTGTGCTTGGATGTGAATCAAGAAAAATGATGGTCAGTGATAAGAGAACGTGTTCCCCCAAAGTTTTCAATGCCATGACAGGTCTTATAGTCTCATTAGTATCTACATTGGTCAGATGTATATCTACTTTATTTCATTACTATTTTACATGATTTTATTATATGACTGCCAACAAAAAGCTATATACTTCATGTAACATCACTAGAAAATTTATCCTGGAGCATACTATTACCTCTGCATGGAGGATAAATAAATACAGGAAAATATAGATAGCTATTGTGGTCCCCTCGACAACTTAAACACATGCTTTTAAGTAAATTTCCTAGGCAATTGCACATACTGCCTTGAGCTATAAATACAATTTCTAATTTTCAATGCTAGTTCTTAACAAGTATATACAATGAGACATAAGGCATACCAAACAGTAATGATTAATTTAATTACTATTTCATGCAAATATTAATTAATGCAAATAATTTCATGCAATTTTATGTTCTAAGGTTATTTTTCTACAATACTACTACATATTTAGCCATGATTCATGCCTTTTTTAAGATCTCATTGAGATTTAGTACATTTTATCTGTGGGAGCCACTGTCAGAGGATGACTTTGGTCAGTAGTCAAAAATAATTAATAATCCTACTAAGTTTAGTCATGATATGGTTAGGGGGTTAGGGTTCAATGAACTTAAAAAGATTGTGGACATGCCTGGGCATACATGTAATTAGCAAGCAAGCTTATTACTAAATGGCCTATTATCACATTAGAGACCAACACACAGCCTGTAATGCATGCACTGCTTGTAGTGAAACTTCTACATGCTACTTGAGGGTGGCACTCAACAAAATCTCCTAAAATGTGGTCAATTTCAAGTTATGTAAATCCAAATTAAATATGAAAACAATTGAGCTCAATTACTATAATTCCACACACAAAGAAAACTATATTTGCAATTTTTTCCAAACTTAGGCCTAGTCAAAGAGTCACACCAGGGGTATGTTAAAAGAGCCCAGAGTTCTGAGCACAGCTAAAGACCCTCCAGAGGAAGCATCTCCTATTATAACAGGGGACACCGCCCTGTGTACAGGAGCACAGTCTGAGCTTGGAGCTTCACCCCCTGAGCCCGCTCTGCCGCCTGGCTGCCCGTTCACCAGGATCAGAGACTCTCTCATGGACAATGGTGCTTCGTCACAGCTGTCCCGTATGTCAAAACCCAGCGTCAGGTCTGGAAGAAAGTTCCTTTGTTGGTTGATCTCTTTCACTGCAAACATCATGGTCCGCATCCAGCGGAGGGCCCTGGGACTGAAACTACAGGAGAGAGGATATCAAATGGCTTGGAAGAATATGAGAAAGCAAAAGACAGGCATAGTATTTTTTTATTTTAAATGACTTACTTCTCATATTGAGGATATTGTGGTTTCCATTGAAATGATGGCACAGAGGACAGAGAACAGTAGTGAAGAGGGACCAAGCCTCCAATAACCACATCTCCCTCCTGATAGAAGCTGTTTGTCTCCTCTTCCCCCAGGAAAGTGCACACATCCTGGGCTGCGGCATAGCAAACCTTGCTGGCCCCCAGGAGAAGAGCCAGTGCAAGGATGCTGGCAACGAGTTGTACCATGGCAGGCTAGAGGTGGCTGTACGGTTGTGCGTATGGAGGCTTGGTCCATAAATAACCCCCTGTAATCAATGTGGTGATGACATCACTGCAGAATAACTCCTGTTTTCCTTTTTTTATTGCAGGGCCGGATATTAGCCTGTTCAGCTCTGACCACTTCCAGTGGAATAAAAAAATTTATATATTTATTTACATTTATGATACAGTGCCTTGCGAAAGTAAATTTTGTTCCACTTCATGATTGTGTCCCACTTGTTGTTGATTCTTCACAAAAAATTACAGTTTCATATCTTTATGTTTGAAGCCTGAAATGTGGAAAAAGGTTGAAATGTTCAAGGGGGCCGAATTCTTTCGCAAGGCACTGTATATGACCTACCTACTAACTTCATTACATACCCTTCCAAAGAAACAAGTAACAGAAAGGTATAGACTTAATGATAAAAGGGACATTAACAATGAAATACTGTGGGGAATGGTGTATCGGAATGCTCCCTCCCCTATCTAGTTACTGTAATGAGTGTGTATTGTAGCTGAAGAGGAACATAGGCAGAAACAAGTGCGTAGTTGGAATGCAATTTTTACTTTGGAAACTATAGAAAATGACAAACGGAAAGTAACCAGCATACAACATCAAACTTCAATACAGCAGTATTTCAATACTGACTAATGACCACCACTGTCTGGGAGGGTTATATACTCTCAGGTAGTAACATAATGAGTCGTAATTACATTAATACCCTGCACTTGCTGAGATCAGCCAGCAATAACAGTTCCCCTCAACAAGTGGTGCAGCCCCGGAGGCAGGGTTTGAAATGAGGGGGGTCTGGGGGGGTCCCGGACCCTCCATAAGCCATTAGGGACCCCCATAATAATTTATTTTTTGATTTTGGGGGGTCCCAGACAAATACATTTTAACATTGAATAAATAATTGAAAATTATTGTAAAAATGATCGGTCTTTAGTGATGTTTTATTATTTACAACAGTAATTAATTTCCTAGCGCGAGGCAGCGGAGTGAGTTCCTATCCAGCGTCACAGATTGTTGTTGTGCTGCTCGCGCAGACACGGAGACATGTACTGTAGTTAAACGCGGCAAAACGAAACCTCACAACGAATGAAATCCTGAATGAAAGTCCTGTAAGTTATTTTGATATCTCCATAATTGCTTATAGTCCAATATTTGGGAGATTCTATATACAAAGTTGCTTTAACTAGATACCCAGTTATGATTAGAAGAGTACGTTTGTCAACGTTTTTTGCTAGCTGTATGTGTATGAAGCCAAATGAACTGCAGACCCAGCAGCTAGACTAGTTATTCAAAACTAGCTTAACAACCTACTTGTCCAGTCAGCGAATACGAGAGATAACCAGGACTTACTTCAAGTCTGTGAGTTAATTTAAAGTGAATGTGATTTAGCTTTAATGAGTATGTAAATGAGAGATTGGTATACTAGCTAGAAAGTTAATATTTTTTTTCTTAACATAGAGTCCCGACTTCTGCATCATGGAGAGAAAAAAAAGGAAAAAGAAAGATCACCAACTTTTTTCAACGGTAAATTGTGCTTAGCCTATGTGATAACATGGCTGTTGTTGAGGAAAATGATAGATACATTGGTCAACACCACTAGCGGCGCCAGGATTTTGATTGTAGGTGTGCCTCCAGAAAACTGGATGGGCCAGTTAAAATCAGCAAAAAAAGGGTTTCCCTTCCATCTCGGTTTCAGCGCTTTTATGCGGCACTGAGAACAGCGACTCAGTAGCATATTTATTTAACCTTTATTTAACCAGGTGGGCTCGTTGAGAACAAATTCTCATTTAAAACGGCGACCTGGCCAAGATAAAGCAAAGGTGCAAGTACAGACAGAGTTACACATGAATACAAATACACAAGAATAACACAAAGGGTCGGGTAAGGGAGAAAGATAGAAAAGTGCAGTTGAATATGCAGTTGAATGCAGTGTACAGAGTAGCAGGCAAATACAATGTAATAAGTTATAAAGATGAGAAGACAAAAGGGGCTATATACACAGGACTGGACGAAAACACAACTTGCACCCTACGCCATCCGTGTGCAGAGGCGTCATGCCCATTGAAACTAAGGGGGCATGTGCACCCTCAAATTTTTTAACAATGTATATATTTTCATATTTAATTAAAATATTATTTTTTGTCATGTCATCGCTCGATCTGCGGTTGATATAACCACCAACCGCGCACCTCTGTGCCCCCTGATCTACATTACCTGGACTTTAGTACATACTTTAGCCCACTGTGTATAGACAATTTTCTGAACTGAAAAGACTTGTAGAAGTTTAGCTCTGCAATTTTGCGTTCTTAGTATAGAACGAAACATGACAACATGGGAGATTAATCATTGGTCAACTTGCACTGTATGTTGGCCTATCCTACTTTCGTATTGCACACTGGAGAGGAAAACATGCTGGTAGACTACTTGATTTAGACTTTTTGTTACCTTTAGTGAACTTGACTATTTCAAATTGTGCTAGATTTTTTTCGGATGTAGGTTACAATATTTAACAATGTATATATTTTCATATTTAATTAAAATATTATTTTTTGTCATGTCATTGCTCGATCTGCGGTTGATATAACCACCAACCGCGCACCTCTGTGCACCCTGATCTACATTACCTGGACTTTAGTACATACTTTAGCCCACTGTGTGTAGACAATTTTCTGAACTGAAAAGACTGACGGAAGGATTTAAACAACATGTTTGATGTTGAAGATGAATACTTGAAGGGGTGTTTGTAACACTCATACTATAATAATAAATAATATTCCTAAGTAATCTTTTGTCATTTTCATTTTGAGAACTAGTGAAAATGATGCAGTGTTCAATACTTATTTCAGCTGTATATAAGGTGAAAATGGTGCAGTGTTCGATACTTATTTCACCTGTATATAAGGTGAAAATGGTGCAGTGTTCAATACTTATTTCACCTGTATATAAGGTGAAAATAGTGCAGTTTTCAATACTTATTTCAGCTGTATATAAGGTGCTGTAACTTTGTTGCTCCAGAGTTAGAAGGTTACCTGTTAGAGTATTATACCCAGTTCTCCAGACACCACTGCAATACATGGCCAAAACCATGATAAAAAATACCAAGACCATTAACCCACCACCAACATTGGTTCGGGTGTCCACATAATTTTGCATACATTATATAGTGTAGCAATGTAGTCTTCAGAATTTTTGTAATAAAATTTTAGGGGACCCCCCAAGAGTCCTAAGTCATTTCGAACCCTGCCCGGAGGCACTCTAAACCAAAATTTAAAAAAATTCCCATCCAGCCAGGAACCTTGCCTGCATGCCCACCTGTCCTGCAGGGCCTCTTCTGGAGGCCGACCTTTACCAGAATCCTGTACCCTTTTTGCTATACTGGGCTGGTGGGATAAGGAAGTTTATTCTGAGGCGCTGGGACTCCTGTCTGGCCTGGTTTGGCCCATGGGGACTTTGACTGGCAGTGGGACTAGAAGGACCCTCACTTACCACCTCAGATGTGGCCACTCACTCTATTGTTGGAGCCATTCGGGGACCGTTGTGTCCTTTCCTCATCCCTGGAGTGGTCCCTCCTGCCTGAAGACTGTTCCAGCCTAACAAACCCAGTCATTTTTACCCCCCCAAAAAATGACCCCAGGAAACCAGGGGTGTTTTACTTATCAGCACCCCTGAGACATTTCAGAGCTGTGTGATGGCCTCTGGAGATACGGAAAGGGGGGCCAGTGTGATAAGAGGAGCTGGTGATGTAGAGGAGTGTGGCAGAGACAGGACCCCTTGCAGTGGATCCTGATCCATTGAGGTTCCCAGGGACCCCTCATATGTAGGCCAAGACCCCTGATGCAGTTCCAGCGTAGGTGAACCCCCCCTAGTGTGACCCGGGCTGGAGTGCTGGCATCTCGGCATGCTGCTGGACTGCTGGCCGCTTGGCGGGCTGTGGGACTGCTGGGGTCTCAGAGGGCTGCTAGACAGCTGCTGTCTCAGCATGCTGCTGGACTGCTGGCATCTTGGTGGGCTGTTGGACTGCTGGCATCTTGGTGTGCTGCTGGACTGCTGGCATCTTGGTGGGCTGCTGGACTGCTGGCATCTCGCGCGGGCTGATAGACTGCTGGCGTATTCACGGGCTGCTAGGCTGCTGTAGTAGGGGCCCACCGGGACAGAGACATGAGACGTGAGGCCCCCTGAAGCAGGATCTCTGTAAGGAGGCCCCCCTGAGGCTAGGCCACTGGAGTCTGGCCCCCTGGGAGAGAGCAACTGGCCCCCTGGGAGAGAGCAACTGACTGGACCTCCTGGTGTAGTTCTGCTGGTTGGATGGGGCTTCCATGATAGAGCCAGTTGTGCTGGGGCTTGTTCCTTAGCAGATGACTCAGCGCACCTGGCAGAGTGGTTAAACCAGAGGATGTGGTTAGGTTTCTCCTGGCTGCTGTCGTTCAGCTCTGGAGTAGAGCGTGTTGAGACATTGTAGTGTTTCTGCAATGTCCGCGGCCATTTTGTTAAGATCCATTGAGAGCTCCTACAACATCTTGTCCAACTAGCTGTCTCCTTTGCAGGTTGGTCATTATTTAATAAGTGGACCCCTTGTGTAGCTGAAGAGGAACATATTTGAATGCAATAGTTTACTTTGGAAACTATAGAAAATTCAAAATTTAAGGTAACTAGCATAGAGCAGCAAACTTCAATAAGGAAGTATATCAATACTGACTAATGACTGACACTACTGTGTTGGTCTGGCAGGGTTATATACTCTCAGGTGGTACCATAATGAGTTCTAATTATATTAATATCCTGCATGTGTGGAGATCAGCAGTGTTACTGTAGGTCTGGCAGCAATGTTCCAGCTAGGGCTGCAACTAACAATATTTGGATAATCGATTAATCTGTGGATTATTTCTTCAATTAATCGATGAATCGGATAAACAGACTAACAAATATTACAAACTCTATTTTAAATAAATGTTATTCCAAATTGACAATTTTAACACATAACAGACCTAAATGTATGCTATAAAACATGTGCAAAAGATATTCTCATTTCTTTAGAAGGTGCAAAATATGGTATTTTTCACCTTGCTTAGACGGACCTGAGATGTTAAAATAATTGTCTACAAAACAGCTTTTATAGGGCTTGGGAGGGGGATTCTTTCATTTGTAAAATGTTTTGAACATAGTTGTAAATAACCTATATAATAAGGCCTGTTGAATAGTTAATATTATTATAATAGTAACGCAATGCATGCTATTATTATGTAGTAACTTACCATGCTGTTGAGTCCCCTTCGCTTATCGCTCCAATCTTTTTTCTTTTAAGTGCTCCCTCATTACGGTGGTGCTCCGGTGCCATGTCATTTATGTTTTACAGAGTTAGCACATAAAACATTTTTGTTTAATTTAAAGTGAAGTTCTGCCATAATATTGAAGATTTCGGTCAGACAGTTTAAACTGTTTTTTTCTTTCTCTAAGTGATGTAGCTCCACCACACAGCGAGCAGCAACGTAGACCCAACGAATCGATAATGAAATTTGTCGCCAACAATTTTAATAATCAATTTTTATCGATTTCATCGATTCGTTGTAGCAGCCCTAGTTCCAGCCAGCCTTAACAGTAACGTGCATTTCACAAATGATTTGTTCATTTTGAACAACGCTTTAACACTAGAACCGCCAAAGGCCGACGCCATCGGGCGTTTGAGTTTGTAATTAAAATATATCTGTGTATAAAAATATATTTTGAAAGCTACACCCTCCTCCTTCCTTGACTTTTCCTAAATATGTTTATTTTACATCATTCTGTTGTCCAATTTCAAAAATCTCAAACAGAAAGCTTTTTATCAATGATTTCAATTTTTTTTACCCCTAATTACTACTAAAACCGCCAAAATCCGACGCCGCCTAACGTTGGTACCCAGCCAATTATCTGGTACCCAGGCGCCTAGCAACCAAGGCGCTAAGCACCTCTCACTGAATGAATGCTTTCAATGGCTCAATGGCCAATAACCACAGACAAAAGATCTTTAGCCCTGGCTGAGAATTAACTTTTAAC